>CABHPP010146926.1:0-38833 GCA_902168425.1 Peromyscus attwateri
AATAAAAGGAAAAGAATGATCACCTCTTTAAAGAAAAAGCTATGTAATTTAAAAGTTCTCCCTTAGTCAGACTGGCCTCCTTCACTTAGCTGCTTGGGAATGGTCCTCCCCATTTATCAGAGAAGAAAGCATCAAATCCCCTCAGCCATGTAGCTCACTCTGACAGTACCACGAAGTGGATATTCACTTGGCTGAGTAAGGGGGGTGAGATTCACAACACATAATAACAGGTACAGTGCAGCATGCCAGTCAGAAACCATGGGCCCAGATGTTAAGATTTGGGCACAAAACAAATAAAATGTCAGTCACATATACACATGCAACAGTTCTGGGCCTTTAAATGTTTTTGTTATATTAGTGGGAGATAACTTGATCATTAATGGCATTGCCCTTGGAAGAGAACAATATAGCTCTCATAGGATCCTGATTAGTTCTTAAGAGAGCAATTTGTATAAAAGGGGCATGAATGGGGCCTTGGGGATATAGCTTATGGCAGAGGACATGCTAACAAATGCAAGTCCCTAAATTCAATCCAAAGCACCAAAACAAAGGAATAAACAAAAGAGCAGAATGGTCCTTTTGCACCCTCTGGCTTTCTATTTCACCCTATGATCTCCTCACACCAGCTCCTGCCCATGATACCATGCTGTGATGTGGTTGGGAGGGTCTTCACCAGAGGCCAAACACATAATGTCACCCAATATCGGACTTTTAACCTCCAAAACTATGAGCTAAGTAGAAATCCTTTCTTTATAAAGTCCCCAAAGTCAAGTATTTTGTTATGGCGATGGAAAGTAGACTAATACATTCCAATCCCAATGGCTATCCCTGAGGCCATTCTTAGGCTAGGAACGAATCTTAGAATAACTCTTACCTCCTCACCTAGGTGGACCTCCCAGACTGCTGGCTCTCAACATGCCATTGTCATGCTGGTGCCCGGACAGAGACAAGCAAGAAGCCATGGACCCTGCCCCAGAAGTGGAGAGTGCACCCACGTCATCGGTCCTGACAGCTCTGTCCCAGGTTTCCGGAGCAGGCCTGGCTCTGGTCAAGTCCTGGGTGTCTGAGTACTGAGCTGACCCTGTCAGCCTTGGCTGCTCTGCACAGAAGCAATTCTATTTGCCATCGTCTACAAGCCTTGGAGACTCCTAAGCACATGAGGTCGGTGGCGTGAAGTCCGTGGCATCCTGCCAAGTGGCAGCTTTTTTCTCTGATGGCCACTCACTGAGGCACACGGCAGGGGCTGCCATCTGGCTAGAGGAAGGCAGGTTAGAAAGAAGAGTTAGGGAAGAAAAAACAATGTACCTTGTTGAAACCTTTGGTGACCAAATTGATGGCAAGCTCCCGGCTGACTCCATCCACCCAGGCCACATCCTTCTCCCCAATGGGTTCAGAGAGGAAGGCTCTCAGCCTAGGAGACATGTGGTCCATCTGCTGCAACAGATACGGGAAGGAGAAAGGGTTAGATGTCTGATTGCTCATACTACAGTGGACGTTGGGGAGGTCCCTCTGTCTAAGGGACGGAGGGCAACAGATGGCAGGCTGGAGTCTATCATTCCACATCTACTGGGGACTTTGAAATGCCAGGTGTGCTGTCCTGTGCTGGAGGCCTTTACACTTCCATTCCTACCTGGATGGAGGAGAAGCGTGCTTGATCGGTATGGATGAGTTAGATCAGTGCAACTCCATGACAAGTGAAGGCGAGCTAAATGCTAAGAACTCCAAGCTCCTTTCCATCTCTTTCACCCAACACACTCAAAGAAACAACTGTTGGGCTGGTAAGATGACTCTGGGTAAAGGCCCTGGCCACCAGCCTGGTGACCTGAGTTTAATCCTCTAAACCAGTATGTGGTGGTTAAGTTTTAAAGATCAACTTGCCACAATTTGGAGTCACCTGGGAAGAGAGTCTGGATGAGGGATTGCCTAGATCAGGCTAGCCTATGGGCATGCATGTCTAGAGGGGATTGTATAGTTAATTGACGCAGGAGGACCTGGCCCACTGTGGGTGGCACTGTTCCCTAGGCAAAGGCTGCCGAACCATGTAAAACAGAAGGAAGCTAGCTGAGCAGGCAGGTAGCATGGGTGCGGTCTTTTCTCTCTGCTCTGCTCTTGACTGTGGGCGAGGTATGACTAGCTGCCGAGTTCCTTCCTTGATATCCCCTCGTGATGGTAACCTGGAATTGTAAGCTGAAATAAATCTTTTCCTCCCCAGGTTGCTTTGTGTCCATGATTTGCCACAGTAACAGAAATGAAGTAGTCTTCCGACTTCCTTACGCCTACTGTAGCACATGTGCTCACCACCACAATAATGATAAATGTAAAGAAAAACTTAAAGAAAATGTCATAAGGTAACACTTTTTTTTTTTTTGGAAAGAACTGCTTTCTTTGGCTAACTAACCTGTCTTCTCTCTTAGCCACCTGATTTTTTTTTTTTTTTTTTTTTGGTCAGCCTTGTGTTTTAGCTTTTATCAAACTCTGTGATGGTTGGCAGATAAGGCATCATAAAGAGTCAAAGTCCAGGCTGAGGTTGGATGTGGTACAATCGAGGCAATCCCACTTCTTTATCAAGACTGCTGTCACAGCCCTTATCCTGAGCCTCTCCTGTGAGATGTCCACACAGGGGCTGGGAGTGGCACTCAGCAGTAAGATACTTGCCTGATGGCCATGAGGCCCTGGGATAGATCTCCAGAAGCTAAAACAAACATTTGAAACCACCCACCAGCAAACAAACAAAAAACAACTCCTCATGCTCTGGACTCTGTCACAGTTTGAAATGTCCCCCACCAGCTCATATTTTGAACAACTGGTCCCCAGCTCGGGGTACTATTTTGAAGGCGGTGGAGCCTTTAGGAGGAAGGGCTTTGGCTGAAGAAACTAGGTCACAAAGGGTGGGGGCCTTTGAAGGTCAGACCCTCCACTGCTTCTGGCTTGTGTTCTCAGCTTTCCAGTCTGCTACAATGTGAGGAATCCTTGCCAGGCACTCTGACCACCAAGAGCGGCTCCCAAGTCATGCTTTTCCTGTCTCAATGGACTGAAGTGTTTCTGAAACTGTGTGTCAGATATTCTGTTACACTGGCTCAAGAAGAAAAGAGTTACCTATGCCCCTGACTTCTTTCCCACCCAGCTTTATTGGACCCAAGCCGTCAGCCAATTGAATGGCATCACTTGCGTTCAGGTCAGCCCCGCCCCTGTCCTTGCCTGTATGTCCGTCTTCTCTGGAAACACCCCACGGACACCAGTTCTGGACACCTTCTAATCCAGTCAGATTAACACAAGTGATAGAACACCTTGCCTGGCATTCACAACACCCTGGGTTAAATCCTCAAAGCTAGGGAATTTGGGGGATATGTGTTGCCTCCTATCATTGGCTCTAGCAGTACAAGGTCTATGTGTCAGCACAACCAGATTTTAGTTGAGCAAAGATCACCACCTTCCTTGCTGCACCGGGATGAACATCTCTTCTCAACCGACCCCACATTTGAGGCTTGTTCATTGCAGAATCCTTTTCTCAACGTCAATTTCTGTTTCAGTTTGTGATTTGAGGGGGGGGGGGGGGGGGGGACAA
The DNA here is from genome assembly GCA_902168425.1 of Peromyscus attwateri. Taxonomy (NCBI): domain Eukaryota; kingdom Metazoa; phylum Chordata; class Mammalia; order Rodentia; family Cricetidae; genus Peromyscus; species Peromyscus attwateri. The sequence continues at coordinate 3,566 of CABHPP010146926.1, forward strand.
AAATCCAGTTTAAAACGGCTCATACAAGATGGAATTAGCACACGCTATCAAAAAGTCCAAAAGTGGTCAGACATGTTTGGATCAACATAGCTCTCTTGACTCAGCCTTCCTTTGTTCATCAGCTCAAGTCTTAGCTTAAATTCTCCTCAGAGATAAGCTGGTTGCTCTAGAGCCCCCCATGACTTTTGTAAGCAGCACCCCTCTTCCAAAAAGAAAACCGAGTTATTTTTCCCTACAAAGCCTTAACAAATGCTTTCTGTAGTCCATTTTGTCATACCCAAGGCCCTATAATAGAAGTTCTGGCCTGACGTGTGTGTACTTCCTCTAGGACTGCAAAGCCCTTGAGCTGCCTGGGTCCGGGGTGCTGGGTCAAAAACTGGGATGTTTACCATGTTGCTAGGGATGATTACCCAGCATCAGAACAGGGCAAGAGAACATCTACCACAGAAATCCTCAGTGGATCATGAGGACTCAAGGGCTGCTGTTGCCTCCTCATGGCCTTCTCTCCCCCGCCCCCACCCTGCGGCCTGGTGCTTAGGGTACCTTGACAACACATGGCAGATACTTGACAACATAAACGTGTGATCAGATACATCCAGCCTCTCTATTCCCGTCTCCACTCTCCTGACCTTTGTGCCAAGCAGTTCTCCTCTTGTAAGCCTCCTTGTCCTCTGGTTCGTTTTGGAACACCTTAAGTTGAAACCAAACTCTATGAGAAAAGATGGATCCGAAGGCCCTAATTTTAGAGGGCTCTGTGTGTCAGTAGACCCTAGGAAGGAGAGAAGACAGGAGAGGCTGTGGAGGGTCCTCTCACACTGCTACTCAGATCTGTAGACGCATGAACCCTAACCATGGCTTCAACCACTCTTTTTATCTCTGTGTTGTTTCCTAATACAAAAGACTGCTTAGGGCCAGCATTAGCAGATGAACTCCTCAGCACCCTTGGATCTACAAGATAATGGTTGGAATTAGTGGTCTGCTCCGACGCAGGCCAGGCTCAGGGTTTCTGAATGAGGAATAGCTTGGAAGTCCCATGGGCCCATGGGCCATGCTAACTTTGCTGAGGGAAAATTCCACCTACTATCCACCTTAGCCATCTGTTAAGATAAACCTCCCCCACGATACCTAACAACAAATGGAAACTACAACAATGTTATCAGTGTGCCAGCCCCATCAAAGACCTGAACAATTTCTGTGTTTGTTTTTCCCACAGCTGAACCCACTCAGCGCCTTGAAATACCTCCAAACACCTCTAAGGAGATGGCAGGAGCGTGTCTCCTCTCTAGACCCACAGCAGGGATGGCAGTGAAAGGTCTTGGTGTTCTTTAGGATGACTTCAGTGGATCTCGCTCAGGTGAATTGGCTCCACAGAAGTAATTCTTTTTTTTTTTTTTTTTTGTTTGTTTGTTAGTTTGAAATGCCAGTGTAGAGCAGAGGTTTTGTTTTATTTTATTTTATTTATTATTTATTTATTTAATGTGCATTGGTGTTTTGTCATGGGTGTCAGATTGGAGCTGGAATTACAGTTGGGAGCTGCCATGTGGTTGCTGGGAATTGAACCTGGATCCTCTGGAAGAGCAATCAGTGCTCTTAACCACCGAGCCATCGCTCCAGCCCCCCACAGGAGTAATTCTTGATTGTCAGAACGGGAGGCCAGTGGGTAGGGGGACGCTACTGGCATCTAATGGGCGAGTCCACAGACACTAGAAAACTTGCTCGGGACAGTCCCCACAATCTAGAATTATCTGGGATAGCCGTGAAAGTGCAGACAGATGAAGAACCATCGGTAGGTGAGAGGAAGGCAGGCTGGGGTAGACTCAGGGGAGATGGCAGGACAGCTTCGAGGGGTACTGAAAGAAAGAGGGGCTGTTTGGAAAGAGGAAACTCCAGTGGCTAGGGGGTTCTTTCAGAGATTTTAGGGTACCCCAGTCAATTCTCATATGGGTACTTTCCCTTTATAAGCATGGACCTGGCCTTTAGGGGAGGAGAGATGGAGGGAGGGAGAGAGAGAGAGCGAGAGAGCGAGAGCGCGAGCGCCCAGGTTCAGGTGTTACTCTACAGACCACCACACACATTTTACTTGAAGATGTAGATAGAGAGTTGTTACTGGTTTGGACAAGTACTTGATTCTCATATCACATAATGTAAAAGAGTCTGAAGGAACTAAAGAAAACGAGGTAGGACCATGCTAAAAGGGCCTAGTGTTCTGCTACAAAGTATCTACTAGAAGCTGTTAAGGACTTGAGCCGCTGTAGGAAAGGCAGCTCAGCTGTTGGGACTGGGAGAACAGTTCTAAGCCATTTGTCCATATTACTTTAAAAATAACCTTTATATTATTACCAGGGGACAATAAATGCTGTGAGATGGTTCTGTTGTTACTAATAATGATAATTGTTTGGTCCTAAACCACTACACACGGTTTGATTGGGAATGTAATCAACCCAATCACTATGAAAGTGGTTGTTTGGAAATTCCTCAAAAAATAAAAACAGAATGACCACATGACCCAAATATATCTACCACTCCTGGACAGAGACCTGAGGGAATCTAAGTCAGCAGGCCGTAGAGACACCTGCTCACCCATGCTTACTCTAGCGCTATTCACAACAGCCAGGATACGGAACCAGCTTAGATGCCCACCAACAGATGAATACATAAAAAATGTGGTCTGTATACACAAAGGGGTTTTGTTCAGTCATTACGTCATTTGCTGTGGGAAAATAGACACAACTGGGGATCATCCTGTTAAAAAATCCAGATGCAGACAAATATTGCATGGATTCTCTCACGTGCAGAATCAGATTGAAAAAAAAATAGAGGGGGGACTATGTGAGAAAAAGAAGGGAACAGGAGGAGGGGGAGGAGGTGTCAGGGAGAATGTGATCAAAGTATGTTATATACATGTGTGAAAATGTCATAATGAAACACTGCTTTGTACATATTTTAAAAACACACTACTTTTAAAAAGGAAATCTTCGGCCCTAAATGTCAACAGTGATGAGGTTAGAGATCCCGGGCTATAAATAATAGAAAATATGGATTCAAACACTCTTAGACAGTAGATCTACTCCCAATCTCACATAACCAAAAAAGCTTCTGATGACAGAGATTTGGGATTTTGTCAACTGGTGTCTCAATCGTCTCATCAGGACCAGGTTTTCTGTCCTCTGGGTTCCAAGATGCTGACAGAATTTTCTCCGATCCCTTCTGCCCAAAGGAAGGTGGCTCCATTTCTCCTTGAGTGTTCCTAAAGGGACATCACCTTCCCTTAGTTTCAAGGCCTAGAATCAGACAACATGGCCACCTCCCTCCCCATCATGTCATTGGCCTAGAGAGAGATCATCACAGGGTGGTGAGCTCAGTCTCCCTGAAGCTCAGCCAATGGCAGCTTCCTGATAGGAAGGGCAGAAGAGAAGAGCAGATGCTTGAGAGTCAAACATCTTCTAATAGTCCAGCACAGACAGGCTTCTTTCAAAGTCTGTGCAGGGACTACCTGGAGCCTTGTTGAAAACGCCACAGGCATGGGACGGACCTTGGGGTCTGTGTTTGCAACAGGCTCCATGGAGGGACTGGATTGCTGGTCTACAGGTCACATGTTGAGCAAATCACCACATGATGTTACACATTCCTTTTATGCTATGTATTACATCAAACTGCCGTCTTGGCCTGATGAGATGGTTTAAAGGGGGTAAAGCAGTTACCATCAAGCCTAATGACCTGAGTTCTTTCTACATGGGAAGAGGAAAGAACTGACTCTCATAAATTATCCTCTGGCCTCCACGTGTGTTTTCGTGACTTGTATGCCCCAATCCCAATGAATGTAATAAAACGTGTTTTTAAAATTGTCATTTAACCCTCTTTACACATGTAGTTCAGAAATGGTGAATGTTTCCACGTTGATGTGCAACCCATCTCTGAACCTCTTCATTCTGCAAACAGAGCCTCCATAGCCATGAACAATGACTCCCCCATCCTCCCTTGCCAACACCCTGGCTTTCAATTGTTTACTTTCCATTCCCATGGATTGGCTGATCTAGACACCTTATATACATGGAATCTCACAGCATCCTTTTGTGAAGTTTTACTTAGCATAATGTCTTCAGGGTTCACCTATACTGTGGCTTGTACTAGAGCGGCCATCATTTTTAAGGATGGAAAATATTTGACCTCTGTGAGGATTGCTGGCACGAACATGGGAACATAAGCGTGCCTGTGAAGTCCTGAATCCAGCTCTTTGGAGTACAGATCCAGAAGCAGAAATGCTGTATTACATGGTGACCCAATTTCAATTTTTTTAAAACAATCATAGTTTTGCATTTGGTTTAAACTTGACCGCACATTATACGCATGTGAAGATTTTTACAAATGACTTCTGTTTGATTTCCCTGCCAGGGAAGACCCTCCGATTACAGGTGTTCTCTCAGTGGCTGAATTCTGAACTACAAAGGACTGCTTGGGGAGGACACACTGGGAAGGAATGACCTCAATCAATTCTGGTTTGAGATACTCAGGAAGTCACCTCCTTAAATAAATAAAGGAGTCAGTGTTTCCTCCTCCAGGTTTCAATTTATGTATCTTGGGATTTGGCTGGGCCTCCAAATCTTTCAAAAGCCCCTTAGTGGAAGCTGGGCATGGAAGCATGCACCTTTACTCCCAGCACTCAGGAGGCAGAGCTAGGTAGATATCCGTGAGTCTGGTCTACATAGAAAGTTCCAGGACAGCCAGGGCAACATAGTGAGACTCTGTTTCAAGTAAATACCACCTTCCTCAAACAAACAACCAAACAGCATCATCACCACCACCACCACCATCAACAACAACAACAACACCTCCTTTATAAGTGTCTGAGATTTGAGAACCACTGCTCCTTATTTTTCTCAGAAAGTTTGGGCTACTTTGCTAGAATGATGGGCTCCAGCTGGGTAGGATTTTGTGTATGACTGGTATGTCTGTGTCGCCATATGGTGACTCAGCCCAGCTCCAGGGCAGTGTCACCTCTAAACCACCAGGCACATCAGATCCTCATTAGCCACCAGTATGAAGACAATGATTCTCCCACCCCCCATGGTTTTGAACTCAGAGAACTTCAGAGCAGGCAGGCCTTGGGAATCACCTGCTCCATTTTCTTTCTTTTGAAATTCAAAAATATTTCCTTATTTCAAAAGAAAATTTATCTGGAATGTATTTATGTAGCGCAATCAAAGCAGAATTACTCTAGGATGTTCAGAATGAAGCAAGATCACTGAGACCTGGGAGCATCTCCCTAGCCACTGGTACTCCCCATATCCATCTCTGATCTAACCTAAATCATTCCACCCATTGGGAAACCAAGGCTCAAGAACTGAGTTCATGTGCTAGAGACCATGTGTCTGTTGAGCAGCCTGGCTTTCTGTCTCCCAGCAGAGTATCCCCCTCTGGGGACATGCAGTAGTCCCTGGACTGCTCCAGTTGGGCACAAGATTGAGTACTTGGTCACTTGATACCATCAGAGCAGCTGCAAATGCCTTGGCATAATCCTGCCAGGGAAGACCCTCCGATTACAGGTGTTCTCTCAGTGGCTGCATTCTGAACCACCAAGGACTGCTCGGGGAGGGCACATTGGCAAGGAATGACCTCAATCAATTCTGGTTTGAGATACTCAGCAAGTCCCCTGCTTAAATAAAGAATAAAGGAGTCAGTGGGATTTAATCACAATTCCCAAAGGAACTACCTCCCCTTGCAAGCTCCATACTATTTAAAGGTCATTTTCAAAGGCTACATAATAGGTCTTAAAGAAGAGACCGTCACAAGCACACACCCAGATAAGTAGAGTGAGATGAGGGGACTTCAGGAATGCCATGGAAATGCTTGTCTGGGATATGGGCTGCAAGCTCCGGTTGGGGCATTCTAGCAGGTGTGTCCACTCCTTGGCCCATAGGGCCGCATGCACTGAGGACAGCTATCAGTGTCACTCAGGACCAAATTGCAGACTTACTGAAAGCAATATGAACTCTTCTTTTGTAGTAATTTTTTTTGCGGCGGCGGGGGTGGGGGGGGTGGGGGGGTGGGTTCTTGATCGTATGGTTTTGAGCATGAACTTTGTGACAACATGTATCACAAGGTCAAAAGGTTGGACCTGATGTAATAGGAATTCAAGATGGAACATCTCCCAGGGACTAAAAACGAAGTTTATATTCTCTGAGAATTGTATCAGATGACACAGAACTGTCACCCATTAGAACACAATTGTTTTCTTAAAACATGAATTGGAAAAGAACAGTATTTCAAAGTACTTTATATAACCTGTGATTTTAAGTGCATGTAATTACATTATGAAACCAAGCAGTATATATAAAACCATCTTGTCTGCGTCCCTAAAAGTTTATATATCCAAATGGCTAAAAATCATCCTCAAGAGGACTTACTTTCCAAGAGAGTGAGAGATTATTTTATTTTCATGTTTATTGTTAGGCCCCCATGGTATTACCTAGATCGGGGACTGAGATATTAAATTTTAAACTTCCTCTTTGGCCTTGTGAGAGGGCAAGAGGAAGAGTTACAAGAAATATTACGGGGTTGTGGGTCCTGAAAGCATTAGGGATGCTACAAGTTAGCTCAGTGGCAGTGGCAGAGAGTGCTTGACCAGTATGCATGTAGTCCTGGGTTCAAGTCCCCTGTAGTGACCAAAAAAGAAAGAATATTACTATAAATATTTTGTCCTATTAAATACTGTGGAGGGCTGGAGAGTTGGCTCAGTGGTTTAGAGTACTTGTTGGTCTTACAGAGGACCTGGGCTCAATTCCTAGCACCCACATGGCAGCTGACAACTATCTGTAACTCTACTCTCAGGAGATCTGGTGCCCTCTTCTGACCTCCACAAGCACCAGGCATGAATATGGTGCACGTACATACAAGCAAAACACTCATACACATGAAATAAACATATCTAAATTTTTTTTTAATGCTGTGCATTGTCGAGGCTGGGCCATCAACACTCCATCATGAGAGGGGAGTGCATAAGATCCTGCCCTCCCTGAGGAGCCACAGACAAGTTAATGGTTGCTGGGGGGAGGGGAGGTTGTATTCCTCAGGGGTGTAGTCACTAGTATGTTGGTTGCCCTTGCTGAAGTAAACAGTCCCCCCACCTTGCTCATGCAAGCAGTGGTAATGAAACGCAACGTGGGGGGAAATAAGAAGAAATGACAGGGGATTTGTGAGGAAGAATAATGGGTTTGGTGGGAGGGGGTAGAGCAGTGGGGAATAAAACAATCTTAATGGGAGAATATGATCAAAATACTTTGTATATATGCATGGAATTGTGAAGGAATAATGCAGAAATACTGCAGAGTATACAAAGTATTTCTTATGAAGTTTAATGCCAAGAAAAAGTGTACCTTTCTAAGTAGGTGTATTCCACTTTTATGACAGAATTTGCAAGTGCTGTTTCCTTTTTCATATAGGCCACTAGGAATCTGAGCTCAGCCTGGTGACTGGATACTGAGGGTGGCCCCGGTTAGCACCCCTCACCCTAGTGTTCTAGTTGCTTTTTTTTGTTCAGTGACTTCATTTTCCATACTTCTTCTTGTAATCTAAAATTTCAAATCCACATATTCAGAGCACTCATGCTCACCTCTCCTTCCTCCCTGTTCCTGTTCCCTCCTCTTCTGTTTCTTGAGACCTTCCATGCTAAACAGCCTGGGCTGACATCAAATTCTCCATCCTCCTGCCTCAGTCTCTGAGTGCTGGGGTCACAACCATGCATTGCCATGCCCAGCTACATCTTTACTGAATGCAGTGTTACTATACCGTGGGTCTCAAAGATTCAGGGCCTGATAGCTCAAGCCTGTCCATCCCAGCTACCTTGAAGACTGAGGCAGAGGGATAACAAATTCAAGACCCACAGAGCAGCTTAATAAGGTTTTTATCTCAAAATAAGAAGGAGTTGGGAATGTAAGTGATAGAGTCCTTGCCTAGCTTACATGAGGCTCTGAGTTTACTCTCCAGAGAAGAAGAAGGGAGGGACGGAGGGAAGGAGAGAGAGAGAGAGATAGAGAGAGAGAGAGAGAGAGAGAGAGAGAGAGAGAGAGAGAGAGCTCAAAGATGTGAAGAATACGAAACCCTCCTAGGCAAGCATATTAGGGACAACAGCCTATATGCACCAAACAGTGCAGGGCTTCTAGCCCCCAAGAAGAAAAGCATGGGAATGAGAGCCACAGGCTATCTCTTCCATGGGTTTGCAGTGCAACAACAATGGGTAGACTGTACTGATGCAGGTGACCTGGATGGGGTGGACACACTCCCACACCCACTGCACTGGAGTCTGAGGGAATGCTGTCTGCCGGTCACTGCTGCTTCCCGGAGCTCTATGCCCTTCTCTCCACTCTTCAGGCTATGGCCTCTTCCTTCAAGTGGTCAGTGTCTCATGAAGGAAGGATAAAAAGAAGGGTGGTGTTTTGTTTCCTTTTGTTGCTGTGACAAAACACTCTGACCTAGAGTCACTTGGGGAAGGAAAGGGCTCCTTCGGCTACCACTCCCAGGTCACAGTGCATCACTGAAAGAGGTCAGGGCAGAAACTTAAGCAAGAACTCGAAGAAGAAACCACAGAGGGATGCTGCTTTCTGTCTTGTTGGCTGCCAGCTTTCTTAGGCAGCCCAGGACCATCTTGCCCAGGAAAATGGCTCCTCACACAGCCGGCTGGGACCTTTTAGTCAATTAAAAGCAAGTCAATTAAAAATAAGCAAGACAATTCCACACAGACATGCCCTCAGACCAACCTGATAAAGCCAGAGACTCCTGTTAGATGATCCTAGGTTGTGCCAAGGTGTCAGTTAAAGCCAGTGAGCATAGGCTATGTACTGTTTCCTTGATACTGGGGTCGGGGTCTGACTCTGACGTGTTTAGAGTTGCAGGAGCCATGGCAAGGCTGCCCTCATTCAACGGAAGGGAGCATCATGCTCATGGCCTCGGAGAGCTTCCAAAGGGCTGCGTTTTGTACAGTCAGCTCAGGAACCATCTCCAAGGTGCACACAGCTCATCTCAGTGTCCCGAGGCTGGCTACTCAGGTTCCTCTCTCTGTGGGGATTGCTTGGCTGGAGGATGTGAGCTTGCCAGCCACTAGTAGAGGCCCCACATGACAAGGAAAGCAGCCCTGAGAGGAGGAAAAGGACAGACCCCCTAGTACTGACTGGAGTGCTGGGTTTAGCCATGCCTGAAGTCATCTACCCTTGGACTTCTCGATTATCTTAGGAAAAATCAAAGTGCCGCCCACTTTATTTTAGTTGGGATGGCATTAGTTATAGCAAAGGACCCTAAATAGTAGACCTTCGAAGTTCACTTACTAGCTCACTCATTCAATAGAGACCTGGGATGGGCATCACCAAGCCTTGGGAGCAGAGGAAGTCACTGTCAAAAACAGAGGTCATTTTTCCTGTCCTTACCCTTAGTTCCCAGTCCACAATGGAAAGCAAGATCTTTTATTTCCTCTGCTATTTTCTGGCTTGCATGTGATTCTTCTACTATAGATCTTTCTCTTGACCAGTCTGCATGTGATGACCAAGTAAATTCAATGATTCCCAGGGGTTCAGTGAGCATGATCCATACCCAAGAACTTGAATCTTTGAACTCGTAAGACAGGGCCTCCAGCAGAGGCTTCTCCACTGGCCCACGGTAGGACACAGTGATCTAGGGGTAAGGATGACATCACCAAGGCCAAGGAAGGGCTCCCATCCTTGGGGAACTGGAAAGGGGACATGAATGAAGGTCATGATCTTCAGACTCTGCTGTAAGCTATCTGTGTCTGAAGGTGACTGCTAACTCACACTGGAGTGGCCTGGCTGGAAAGAGGAGTCCTGAGTTTGGTTCAAGCTCTGCTCATGGCGTTCACTAAGTGTGAGCCAATCATCTGTGCTTCATCAAACCAGAATGCTAGGCGTATTGGAACTCTGCACGCTGGATCCTTGCCACGGTGTGCCTCTCTGTTCATTTACAGTCTTCAGATGGTACAAAACTCAAACAGGCTCCGTCCTACCAGTTCCAAGTCCAAATAGCTCTGAAAACCAGAGTGGTTTTTTTTTTTCCTCCTTTTTTTTCTTTTTTTCATTTTTTTTTTTTTTTTTTTCTTTTTTTTTTTTTTGGCAAGGAGTATATACTTAGGAGCCAAACCTGGCCTGAATGGACATGAGGCTATTTATAGTCCCTATTATCCCATTTGGTGTGAGTATTTATACATTTCATCACGAGAATATTAATGGGTTTGTTTACAGGGTGCTGGGCCAGACTCCACTGGGAATGTCTGGGAGACACAGAATAGTCACCATATTATATTGCCTTCCTAATATTAAAAATGTCTGAACTCCTCAAAACTTCCACCCACCTCTCCAATGTTGAATAAGGTTCAACGAATCTCCACCAAGGCCAATGTGTAGCCAAGACAACTGCCAAGGTTCCCAGGACACATGAATGGTCCCCAAAGCTTGTCCACAGCCCATCTCATCCCATGACTATAAGTCTTTCAGCACTTTCAGAATATCAGGTTGTACAGTCATGTACTAGATCAGGTCACTTTAGTCAACAGTGGACATTGTGTATGAACAGGACCCAGTTGTAGGAGTACAATGGAGCGGAAACTCCCTATGGCCTAGAGATGTCATAGTTGTCCTATCCCTTGGCACGTTTGCAGCATAAACCAACACACTGATGACTGTGTAGCACATGACTGGGTAAAGTGTATGCCATGCATGCGTGAAGACTGGGTTTGGATGCCCAGTGTGAAGAGGTCAGGTGTGGCGACACATACTTACGATGCCAGCACTGGGAAGGCTGGAACAAGAAGTTCACTGGGCCTCACTGGCCACCCACGATAGCCAATCAGTGAGCTCCAGGTTCAGAGAGAGACCTGTGTGGAAGATTTTTTTTTTTTTACTGCTGTGATAAAATACTTGAAACAACCTTAGAAAAGTAGGGTTAGTTTTGGCTCATGGTTCAAGAGTAAAATCTACCATGGTGACAGGAGCTTAAGGCAGCTGGTCACATTGTACCAGTGGGCAAGAAGCAGAGAGCCATGAATGTTCCCTGCTTGGTGGGCTCCCTTGTTCTTTCCTATTCAGTCTGAGATTCCAGCCCATGGAGTCGTGTTACCCATATTTAGGGTGGATCTCCCACCTCAGTTAACCTAGTGTAGAAAAATCTCTTGTGATTATACCCAGAGGTTTGTTTCCCTGGTGATTATAAATCTCATCAAGTTGGCAGTGTAGATTAATCATCACATTCTGCCTCAAAATTAAAGTGGAGAGCCAGAAGGATGGCTCAGCAGGTAAAGACCTGTAACATGAATCTTAACAGGTCTTATTAATAAAAACAAACCTGGAGCCAGGTATTAGGGTGAATGCTGGAAGATCAGAGAAGCAGAACAAACCACAGCCACCTCTCCTTGCCAATTCCTCAGCTGATCCTGTTTCCTCAGACTGGAAGCCTCTCAGCTGAACTGCTGCTCAAAAGCCTAAAAGCTTAACCAGCTTCTAGTTCCTGGTCCTCATGCCTTAAATATTTTTCTGCTTTCTGCCATCACTTCCTGGGATTAAAGGCTCACTTCCTGGGATTAAAGGCGTGAGTCACCATGCCTTTAAGTGTGGCTTTAAATTCACAGAGATCCAGATGGATCTCTGCCTTCCAAGTGATAGAATTAAAGGTGTGTGTGCCACCATTTTCTGGCCTCTATGTCTATTTAGTGGCTGTTCTGTTCTCTGACCCCAGATAAGTTTATTAGGGTGCACAATATTTTGGGGAACACAATATCACCACAAAGACCTGATGGCATGAGCTTGGTGATCTGGATCTGATTCCCAGAACCCACATAAAGATAGAATGAGAGAATCAGCCCCAAAAGCTGCCCTCTGACCTCTACATACATGCCATTTCACATGCATACACACACACACACACACACACACACACACACACACACACGAATGCATGCACTACTCATACACACCCAAAGCTCAGCATGTACAATTATCAATTATGTGTAGTGCACAGGACTTGGTAACGACAATAAGCCCGTTACTAGCCTATGTATGATATTGTACTTTTTATCATTTTTTTTGCTTTCAAAAATTTAGGGTGAAAAAGTATGCCATGTCTTATAGCTTGGGTGTGTCTCCCCAGGGACTGTAAGGATTGCTAGCTCCCTTCTCAGGAGGTAGTCTAATGGGTCACTGGCATATGCCCTCAGAAACTAGTTCTGACGGGACTCTTTGGGAGTTCTCTGGGAGTCTTGCTCTAAAAGTGTGAGTTTGGTTTCACCCGGCTCTTTCTTCTTGGATTATCTGATGATATTCCTTCCTGTGCCCTCCACTGTGTACCATGCACTGGGGCACCACACCAAACCAAGGGCACTGTGATTTTTGGACTTTTCAGTTTCCAAATCTGTGAGCTTCTTTTCTTTTCTTTTCTTGTGGGGAGGGGGATTTCGAGACAGGGTTTCTTTGTGTGGTTTTGGTGCCTGTCCTGGATCTCACTCTGTAGACCGGGCTGGCTCTGCCTCCCAAGTGCTGGGATTAAAGGCTGCACCACTGCTACCCAGCTGTGAGCTTCACAAAACCCCTTCTTCTACCAACTTAGCTGCCTCAGGCATGTTGTGGCAGTAATTCAAAGGTTCACAGCTAACCTGAAAGTCTTACACAGCCATTCTCTGGATGGCAGTAGGAGGCCGTGTCATGTGACTGACTAGACCTTTTAGGTGTGTCTAAGTATGCTCGCTGATGTTCACACAGCCATGGACTCACCTGTTTCTCGGCATACCTCCCTAGCCTTAAGCAACACATGTCTGTTACTTTTCAGCTTCTGTAAAATCCTGCCTAGGCTACAGTCCCTTTATTCTAGCTGTGACTGGTCCCAGTCATATTTTTCCTTCCTGAAAATATTTTCTTCCTTTTGGGGCCCCGTGCTCTACAAAGAGAGAGAGAGAGAGAGAGAGAGAGAGAGAGAGAGAGAGAGAGAGAGAGAGAGAGATCAGATTTACTGAAGGCCGTGTGGAGAACAGATGAGGGTGGAGATGCAGTTCAGCAGCAGAGCGATTGTCTAACAGCCAGTGTCATAAACTGTGGGCTCTGACTCCATGCGAGATCACATCACTTGACGTAGTGGTCGTGCAAAATGTGGCAAGGAGCCCAAATCAAATGTACCGCGAACCCGAGGTGCTCCTGCCGGTGTGCACTTCTGTTGCATCCCATGGCTCCTTGCAGCAGTGGAACTAAACACACAGCACACATGGTGTAAGTGCACATGCCGGCACCACGTGACACCAGCAAACACTGCCTGAAACAACGTGGCTCAGGCTCGGGACTCCTGTGAGCTGTGAATTCCAGTCTCCCTACGGTGTGCATGAAAACTTTTCTGCTCTTGTGTTTAATTGTGGAAAACAAAGGCTTAATTTGTTCCTAGTCCTTCCTCAGCATGTAAGTACATATTTGTATTGTACTGTAAGAGGATACTTTTTACTTAAATTTTTTATATTTATTTTTAAATTTAATTTTAAAATTTTTAGTTTTGAGCTGGGTAGTGGTGGCACATGCCTTTAATCTCAGGACTTGGAAGGCAGAGGCAGGTGGATCTCTGTGAATTCAAGACCAGCCTGGTCTACATAGTTAGTTCTAGGATGGCCAGGGCTACACCCTGTCTCAGAAATTTTTTTTTTAAGTTTTTGAGAATTTCATACACATGAGTATAATATTTACATAACTCTGTACTGACTGTATTTAGAGCTGTCCACTTGGGAATGGATAACCTATCAGGGGCTTGTCCCTAGAGAAAGCAGATTCTCCTTCTCTTAGCAGCCAATGATTGCTTAGAAGTAGCTCTTCATCTAGTAACTGGCCCTTGTAAGGTTTCCTCCATCCACATTGGCATATCGCCTGGCATTGTTAACACACAGGCCTCGTTTGGGTGACCATATTATTGAGATGTCAAGGATGCAGCTTCCCTGTCATATATAGAAGACTATCTCACAGCAGACGCCCTGGTCCTCTGGCTCTTACAAACTTCCTTCCCCCTTGTCCTCCATTTTCCCTGATTTTCAGGTAGGTGTAGGTCATTGATGTGGCAGTTGTGGATCTCTGTACTAGTCTCCATGGTTACAAAAAGAAGCTTCTTTGGTGAGGGATGAGAGCTGTACTTATCTGGGGTAGAAGGATAAGCAGAACATAGCTGGAAATTACGTTAGTTTAGGGAAATGGTGGAGTAGGTTTTCCTCCAGGGCCTATGACCTCCCTAGCTATGGATAGTTGGCTGGGTTCACAGTGGTAGGCATGAATTCCCTCTTACTGAGAGAGCCTTAAGTCCAACTGGGCAACTGTTGGTTACCCCAAGATAGAAGAGCCACTATTGCCCTGTTGGGGCGATCGTGCCCAGCTGGTCCTTGTTGTGGTTCACAGGCTTACAGCTTTTCTCTCTTGGCAGCTGACACAGCACCTTCTGATACTATGAGAGCCAGTCCTTATGGAGGAGACCACCAGGTCAGTTCCAACCGGATTTCTCCAAGACCTGTGTCCATAGTGTGTAATAGCTTCAGGAATAGGATCTCACTTTCAAGTTCTGGAAGGTAACCAAAGGTGATGGCAATAGTCTCTACTGTTTGGAAGGGGTTATTGTTCCACCCTGGCCAATAATTCCTGCTGGCACTGGGTTTTTTGGTAGGTAATCTGTGGTTCTTGGGGGAAGCATTACCATACCATATAATGCAACTCTGTATAGGAATATTTTATTTTAAGAATTGCTGTTTGAGTTGCTGAATTAACATTCATACACATAAAAAATTGGTCAATAAATTGGAGCTTGGGATTAGGACAGAATTTCCAACAATTTCTGAAATGGTCCTAAGCATACTTCTGCCATTTTGTGTTACATATTTATGTGAAGTGGTGGTCTTAGCCTTGGTAAATATAATTAATATATAAAATCAAAATATGGGTCAACTTTGAAAAATGTTGATGTTCTACATCCTGCAGAGTCAAATTCAGTTAAGACTTGATTCATCCTTTCTTTCGCCTTGGGGTGTGTATGTGTACATGAATGTGATTTGTATGCATGCATGTGTGTACATCTATGTGTTTGTGTGAGTATCTCTGTGAGCATACCACAGCACACATATGGAGGTCAGAGGACAATCTGTAATGTCAATCCTCACTTTCCCCCTCTAGACAGGGTCTCTTGTTTTACCAGACTCCCCAGCCTATCTTGCTACAAGAGTGATAGCATTATACATGCCATTACACATGCATGTTACTGTGAACAGCTTTTACATGGGTTCTTGGGATCTGCACTCAGGTTCTCATGCTTGCTGGAAAAGGTCTTTCCCCACTAAACCACCTCTTCAGCTAAGACTTAATGTAAAAATAAATGAGCACACCCAGCTTATTTGTATGCAAATTTGCTTTTTGTCTTTAATTGTAAAATTATATGGCTACCAAAGAATTGTTTTGAGATGAATTTATGATTCATTTTCAGCAAATGTTTGGTTTGCGTACTTATTTTACGTGCTTACATATGTGCAGTCACATAAAAATTTCTTAAGCGGAAAGGGGTCAGGAGTGGAATGAGTTTTAGCCCTCCCTAGCATGCATAGGACCCTGGGTTTCATTCCCTGGTGGCAAAACAAACCAACAACAGTATTACTCCACTGTCTGTCACACAGCATCTACATCTGTACAAATGCACACTTTAATTCACTGTTCAATTTTTTTTTTACTACAATTTAATTCTACTGTCTCGATGCTTGCCTACTCTGGAAATATCATAAGTTGGTGGGAACAGGAAGGCTGAGGAGGAGACGCCAGCCTGCCGTCCAGGGAGTAGCATGTAAAGGCAATAAGTAAAGCCGAACACGTGGCGACATATAGATAAACAGAAATGGGCTGAGTTTAAATGTAAGAGCTAGTCAGTGGTAGGCCTGAGCTAATGGCTGAGCAGTTTAATTAATATAAGCTTCTAAGTGATTATTTTATAAGCAGTTGCAGGGTCTGTGGGGCTGGGCAGGACTAGAGAAAACTTCAGCTACAATAAATAGAATTATATGGTATTTGATTTTTTGTGTTTATTTCATTTAGTATAGTGTCATTAATGTTCATCCATACTATCATATATGACAAAGATTTCTTTCCTTTTTGAGTCTGACTACTATTTCTCTATACGAATACACAACAGTACAACAGCCCCTTGCTTCAAGGCATCCTCCACCTCCATGATGCTGCAACCTACAGATACTCAAGTCTCCTCGATTCCTGGCTGTAGTATTTGCTTATGACCAATGTACAGCTTCCTGTATGCTTAGTTTAAGTAACCTCTAAGTAACTTACGGTACCTAAGAAATAGAAACGCCATGTAATTGGTGCACTGCAATATTGTTTAGGGAGCGATGGCAGCAAAAATGTCCATACAGATTTAGTATACATGCAGTTTTTCTAAGGACTATTTCCTGACTTGAGGTTGACTGAACTTTAGGGTATGGAAGCACTGGTATGGAGGGCTGAACACACTTTGTTGACCAGTCATGCATCACTGGACACTGGGTACCTCTTGGCTACTGTGAATAATGTGAGCGTGGGTGTACCAGAATAGGTGAGTTTTAAACTTCTTGATTTGTGGTTCCTTATGAGCTGATTCCTCCTTCCTCTGCCTTCAGTGCCAGAGAAGAGGAGGCAGTACTAGATGGAAAGGAAGAATGGGGACCGAGGAAGCAGGTCATGCGGCAGGGTCTTGGCTTTCTCTCTCTGGCACAAAACCAGGAAGTAGCAGGCATGACGTTCCCAGAGGGGTAGGTCTGGTTGTCTGGTGAGCTTGGGAACTATGCATGGAGTTAGGGACTGCCTTCATGGGCTTATGGGGAAATGACCAGAGCAGAGCCATTTCCCAAGTGTTTTGGATGGTGGTACAGCAGGAACAGTGTCTAGGTAGAGAGTCTGTGGAGTCACCCTTGGTGTTTTGCAGCAAACAGCCCACATGTCCAGGACAGGACCTAGTGAGTGTGCTTCAAGGGCTGATAAGTAAGCTGAAGCCTAGTGTCAGGGTGAAGGGGACTCCTCCTGGGGGAGAAACATAAACCAAGGGTAAGTGACCAAGCCACAAGCAGCAGCCGTGAGTATATCAAGATGTCTCTACAGACTGGACGGGGTCAGACACCACAAGCCAGAACAGTGACAGTGACAAGGATCAGGTCATCATCCTGCAGACTCCACAGGTATTCACTCTCTCTCCTCTGCCATCAGAGAGCTAGCACCTGTCCCCATCTATGCCCTGATAGTCATATTACTTTAAGGCCACCAAGGGGAGCAGAGTTGTCTCCAAGGACATCAAATCTCCCAGTGGACTGGATAGAAGCGGACTTCGTATTCACATGCAAGGACGTAGGAAACTCAGGGACAGTGGTAAGTGCTTCTGGGGCTGTGCCCAGGTCTCCTGCCCAGCCAGCAAATCATCTGAGGCTGCAGGTTCACAGCAAACCTCTCTGCTGTGGGAGGAGCGTTGCCTAGGAGACAAAAATCATCACACCTGGAGTCAACTAGAAGGTTCAGAGGCCCAGCCCCCTGCCTTTGTGGCCTCTAGATAGATCCAGAAGCGCAATGGCCCAGTCTCCCCCGGTCAGGATTGTGCTCTAGCATGCACCATGGGGCCAGGCAGGAGCTGACTGCTCTGACATTAGACTACCAGTTCCTCTCTTGTCCCTTCACTGCCCACAGTGAGTGGAATCCCGGTCCCCCGCTCTGCTTCTAGGAAAGCCACCCAAGATGTAAAAGTTTCAAGGTCTAGGCTGTGTCTCCCTAGACCTCGCAGGGTGGAGATGTCTAAGAAAAATCAAAAGTGGCCAGAAGAGAGTGACGATCTATCCCCCGGAGCTGAGGTCCAGGCAGTTGTAAACTGCCCCCAAGTAGGTGCTAGGAACCAACTCAGGTTCTCTGCAAGAGCAGCAAGTGTTCTTAACTGCCAAGTCATCCCTCCAGCCCCATAACTGGGCATCTTGTGCTTTTTAAATACATTTTTTAAATTAAAATAAAACTATATCCCTCTAAGCCCTCCATGTCCCCACTAGGCCCCTCCACACCTTCACACTCCTGCCCTACTTCAGTCACCCTCAGATGGATGACCTCTCATTTCTTTGATTATTGTAGCTCTGCTTCTCTTGCAACCCTCCCACACAGCGCGACTCTCAGAAGCCCCTAGAGCTGCCTCCATTTCTGACTACAGCAGCCGAGCTGCAGACCTCAGAAACCTCCCTCTGGGATTTTGCTCCTGGCTTGACCGTGAGTCTTCCTCCTCCCTCTTCTTCCTCTCCATGGACCAAGGAAGCTCGAAGTCCAAATCTTCTGGGGAATCTGGATGAAGGGTACACAGCTAGAGAGACCACGGAGGCAGAACAAGGTGTGTCTCAAGTCGTCTGGGAGGCAAGCACTGTTTGGCTGTCAGCAAGTCCCTGCTCATCTGGAAAGGAGGCCTGGTGCCAGCTGGGCTCACTCCGGGAATAGAAATGGAGTAAAGACTGTGGGCAAGTGAGAGATGAGGAACCAAGTTGCACTGGCAAGTTCTGGGACCTACATGGATTGAGCAATCAAGGCATGCCTGCCTCTTCACAGCCTCTGCCACAACTGATTGATTGATTGATTGATGATTGATTTAGAATAACGGAGGCCCAGAGCAGCAAAGAGGGTGTCCTGTTCAGCAAAAGAGGTGAGCTAAAAGTTCAGGGCTAGGGGAGCCCCAGAGCCATGTCTGGTCTCCAAGGCAGGGACTCAGAACCAGGGCAACCTTAGCAGATGCTGCCCAGTCCTGTTTCTCATCCTCCAGGACTCAAGAGTTCCCACAAAAGCCAACGCCTGTGGCTCTTTGCCCTGTGTCTGGGAGTATTACCCAGCCAGGGAGGGATGCCAGTGGCTAACAACTCCCATCCTCTCAGGGGAGACAACTCCCATCTCCCAAATGTCCCCAGGGAGCACACTGCTCAGGGGAAGAGCGTGCTTTGTAAGCACCTAATCCATCCTGTCTCCCTTTCCCACTCTCCTATTGTGCGACATGGGTCCCATCCCAAATCAACTTCTCCACTTAGGAGAATGCACTTGCTATGACTAGCTCACTGGACATCACAGTCAGTTCTTACCAAATGTGCATCACACCATCACCAAGTTGGAAACCATACAGCCGAACCCATTGAGGTCAGGAACTGCCTGTGCTTACACTTAGGTTAGAGTCTCAAGGGTCCGGAAGCCTAAGAAAACAGCTAATGCCTCTGCAGGTTTGACGCAAAGACCTATCCAAGATCCCTTCCTGGGTCACCAAAGCAGAAAATGAAGACCCCCCTGAAATAAATATCAGGCGGCTAGTTCGATCTGGCTTCAGAAGGGGAGCCAGGATGAGAGCTCTATTTTTGAAATTTGAATGGAATTCAGAGACGTTCTCAATGATACGCAGAAAAGGATTCCCCAAAGACTGGTATCACATTCATTGATGGCATTATCCTTGGAGCTCTTTTGCAAACTGTAGGAAGCTGTGAAGTCATTTCTGGACATCTGCAGCGTTTGTAGCCATTCAGTAGGGAACATAACCTCAGAAGCTGTCGCTGGTTCAAAACCAGCCTGGGCAACTTGGTTAGACCATGTCTCAAAACGAAACAAACAAACAAACAAAAAATCAAAAAACCTTAAAAGGAAGCTGTGGATATATCTCAGTGATAAAATATTTGCCCAACATATGTAAGACCCTGGATTTAGTTCTTAGGGTTTAGTTTTTTAAATGTTACAAGAAGCCTGCCCATCCACGTGTTGATACACCACTTGAGAGGAAGTGAACCTGCCTTTCCTGCCCTGGGCAGAGAATATTCTATCCCTTCCAAGTGTCAGCCTAGATTGTCAAGACTAGATTGCCAAGAGGTGGAGACTAGAAGAAGTCTTTGTCCCATGACCCTTTTGAAATCAGGAGCCTGTAAAACACCTATTAAGTGCTCAGATCAGGGGTAAGTGACAAATGCAAAAACCAGAAGGAACTGGCAAGAGAAGAGAATAAACCTGGGAGGAAAAACAGTGCAGGGGCAAAGGTAAGTGGGGGCTGGAATTGCGTCTGAGAGAGAGGTCACTACTGAGATGTAGACTCTGGCTAAACTGGGTCCCACACTCCATCTAAGGGTCATCCTCTCTCTGGAAAGTTGGTCTCACATTTAGATTTTTATGCACAACTTTCCTTTTTATTTGTTTGTTCTTTTGTTTGCTTGAGACAAAGTCTTGATATGTAGCCCAGGCTGGCTCCAAACTTCCCCAAGTCTCCCTGCCTCAGCCTTCCAAGTACCAGGATTACAAAGTACAACTATGCCTGCCTCCATTTTTTGGAGGATAAGGGGTATTTATTTTGCTTTGCTTTGAGACATGGTCTCATGTAGCCCAGGCTGGCCTCACTTGAACTTCCTATGTATCTAAGGAGGGACTTGAGTTCCTGGTCTTCTACCTCTATTTCCAAAGTGCTAGAATTACAGAATGTGTCATCACATAGAACAGTAATTTTTTTTTCCCAGACAAGATCTTGTTATATAGCCACAGCTTGCCTTGAGCTGGCCTCATACTGACAATGATCCTCTGCTTCTATAGTGTGAGTGCTGGAATTATAGATATGTGCCATCATGCCTGCCTCAAGTTGCTAAATTTTAAATGTTGGGAAAGAGCTCACATATTTGTAACACAGACCCAACAAAACAAATCTATGCCACCAGTTTTCTTCTGTTACTACAGACTTTGCTTCCATAAGAAATAATGCCATTTGTACATATGAATACAATTTGACGTCATACAATCAGGTACTGTAGGCTAGGGGCTTCAGGGTAAGAGTCCTTTTGAGCAAGTCCCATCTCTTAGGAAAGCTACACTTTGGGTCTGGTGGTTTCCTCTTAAACTTTGAACAATGCTCCTTTGGGCTATTTCTGCCCTTCTCCATGAAGCTGTCTACAAACAGGTGGCTGCCATTCCCACCTCTACCTTCATGTTCCCCTCAGTAAGACGCTCATCTCAGTGGGCATGCCCTGAAGATGGCTGAATTTTCACACCCGACAACCTGGCTTAATGTACCTTGTTCAGGTTCCAGCTCTTTCAGAGTCCTGTGAGTTCTGGTGCTATCTGGATGTCTTTTCAAGTCCCCATTGGGGCAAGTGTGCACACTCCCCCCCCCACCCCACTCAGGTCTGATTCTTCTCTGCGCTGACTTTGGGTAGAGTCACCTGGGAGTCACTGAGGACACACATATGGTACCTGTACTCCTGTACAGGGAGGAACTGAGAGAGCCCTTTGCATGTCTCTGTGCCTCTAGGCATCTCATCTGCACCCTGAAGGCTGCTCGCTTCACTCTGAGCAACAATGTGAGACGGGGAGCCACATGAAGACACAGACAGACATGTGACAACCCTGGTTTACTACTCACTGGCTGCGTACATACCCGCAACCTCCATTCTGGCCACCACTGAAGAAGCCCTTATTCTAGAAGGGCTAGGACTGTTGCTATTTCAGAATTAGCTTAACACCCCCATCACGAGTGCATTCTAGCCAGCTTGCTAGATAAGGGAGTAGAGCTAAAGAGTTTAATAACATACTTAAGGTCATGTACGTGATCAGGAGAAGTCACAGCTTGATTTCTGTGTGTTCAGAAAATTACCTGTGACTTGAGCCAACCAAACAATGGCTGTTTTTTCTCTTCTCTGTGTGGTCCCCACCAAGCTTATGCCAGGTCACTGAATAGCCCGTTGGAAGGGCCCAGGCCCAGAAGGGTCTCAAAGCACCGTTACCAAAACTGCCCGTATCGGCACACCACACACAGATGCCCGAGCTCTCTAGTAGAAAGCAGGAAGTACTGTGCTCTGGAAGCACTAACCCCCACTGCCCTCCTGCCTGGCATATTCTGTGGCTCATGGCACTGACTTGCAGCTTTGGCTAAGCGCGAGCTTGTTTAACTTCACCGTGCGTCATCTTGATGGTTGGGTGGTTGTGTTTTCATAAGACCAGACCCATGGAGCCTTCTCCACTTTTCACCCACTTCCTCTGGCTTGCAGCGGTGTGTGTGTGGGGGGGAGGGTGCGGGATGTCCAGGCTAGGCTAAGGTTCTCTGAGTGCCCACTGCCCTTCACAAGGCCCGACATTGGAGCTTGTAGGCAGATCCACAAGGAAAGGTGTGAGAAAGAACAGCAGGTACTCTCCACATAGAAGAAACACAGGGGGAAGGGGGGGAGCTTCCTGATAGGACAAGGAGATGATTCTACAAAGCATGAGGCATGTCCCCATCACAGTTCACAGGAACAATCTCAGACACAGCTCATCATGTGACCTGGCCAAGTCACTTGCCCTCTTTTCCTTGGCCTTGCTTTCTTCATCTGTAAGATGGATAGCACACGGAGATATTCTAACATATTCTGAGTTCTGTCCACGCTCCTGGCTTACAGCTTCTCCAGTGCAGGTCCATGGAAAGTGTTATCTTCTCTACCTTTAGCTGTTCAAAAAGACATTCTCCAGCCCACCTCCTCTGACAGCAGGGTGTAAGCCTTCCTCATTCCAATGGTCTCTGCCCTTCCCTCAAGGAAGGAATGCTGCTGAGAGAAGCCTTGGGGGGTCTGAATAGATTCTTTACTGGGTTCCTTGCCCAGCCCATTAGTATTGAGTCTGACCTTTTTTTCCCCAGTCACCTCTGCACATGGTTGTGCATACTTCAATTGTGCCCGTGTAGTGATGGCTCCAGAAGAATGCAAAACCAAAACAACATCTGGATAGGCTTCGGGATAATTCCAGACAGTTCCTCAATGGCAATTCCCAGAGGGCCGAGTCTTAGAGAGGGACAGAGACTGGGCATCCCTCGCCTGCTCCAGCAGCATAACAAGCAGGGGACTTGTTTTCCTGGGTTTTGAGGGCCTCTTGGGGCTGAGCTTTAACAGGGGATGGCGTTCTACTGGGTAAGCCACATCAGCAGTGCCACAGATTAGACCCCCTGTTGCTGCCCTCTGCTTCAGCATTGACAGCTGTCATGAGAAACCCTCCCACTTTTTTGGGTCATAGGTGTCTTTCTAAGCTGGTTGCGTTGTGAGAACAGAGGAAAACCAGGCAATTTGCTGAGACAGAGTTAGATGAATAATTTTTCAACTGCCCGCCTACCTTCCCTCAACCCTTTAGGATCCAGGCTATTCCTGCTTGTCTAAGTCTCTGATATGTCCCGTAGAACAAAAGAACTGCTGCTGATTTGGTCTCATCCATCACCACCTAGACTTTCTCAACAGCCTTCGAAGGAACACCAATTAACATTCCTTGAACCAATACTCCGGGTGAAGCATGCCTTGGCTAATTTTTAGCTTTCTTCTCATCATAGAGTTTAATTTCATGGCCTCTCTGAGGCTGTCCCCTCAGAGAGGTTTTGGAGGCCTGGTTTGTTGTGGGCTCTCTGGAACTTACAAGGACCCTGCCTGACCTCTAATGTTTCAGCCAACACAAGACACCCATACCAGCACCCATGGCTAACTGGGTGGATTTTTCTTTTGTTTACTTTTCAGTAACTCTCCTTCCTGTCTGGTGAGAAAAAGGGACCCTTTTCTGATTTCATTTCAGGTAGCTTGGAAGGGACCAACCCCGCCATTTGGGTCCAGAGATTCACAGTGATCCAGGCTGGCCACAAGACAGCACATCCTCTTCCCCATAGTAACGGCTGTACATGGATGTGTGCCTCCAGCTGGGCCAACCAGAGAACCCTGGCACCTTCACTGCAAAGTCTGGGAGAGGAAGTGCACCCCTTTCCTACTGGGCTTCCTTAGTGCCCAGGAACAGGGGATCTCTTTTCTGGGGTAGATCCTGCCAGAGAGATCCTTGGGGGACAAAGAACCGAGGGTATTTAACTGGTAGCCTCTTGATAGCAATACTTGAGGGTCTATATACAGCCAACACCAAAGGCCTAGTGTGCTACAATCAGCACCCACCCCCTTCAGCACTGAGGATCGAATCCAGGGCCTCACACGTGCCAGACAAGCACTGTACCACTGAACTGTATCCCCACTCCTTTCAGTTTTTTATTTTGAGCCAGAGTCTAAGTTGCTCAGGTTGACCTCTAACTATACATATAGTCCGGACAGGCCTGGAATTTATGATCTTCCTGTCTCAGCCTCCCAAGCAGCTGGAGTTGCAGGACTGTATCACAACATTCAGAAAATTCTATTCTTTTAAACTACAGATGATCCCTGACTTACATGTTTACCTCCTGATAAAAACACTGTAAGTTGAAATTGCATTTAATAACCTGACCTGCTGAATATGACACCTTAGTCTATCTTAATCATGCCCAAACAATAGCATACAGTTGCGCCAAACCAAAAGAAAAATTTCAGTAAAATGTGGAATATCTCAAGTATACTATTGAGTGCAGAATCCTGTACAATCTCTGATTAAATCTCACGACTACATGTGAACAGATTGCTGACTGACAGCTAAAGTTCACAACCCTTGACCAGCACCCCAAGAAATGATTGGATCTCATGTCATCAGCCTAGGGAAAAAAAATCATAATTCAAAATTCTAGGTACAGTTTCTACTGAATGTGTATTGTTTTCACATCATCATCAAGATTCAAATATTAGGACTGGACAGATGGCTCAGCAGTTAAAAGCACTTGTTACTCTTGCAGAGGACCCCAGTTTGCATCCCAGCACCCACATGGTATCTCACAGTCAGCTGTAACCCCAGTTCCAGTGGATCTAGTGCTTTCTTCTGGTCTCTGTTGGTTACCTACCAGGCATGCATGTGGTCCACATATGTACAGGCAGGCAAAATACTTATAAAAAATTTAAGCGTTTAAAAATGATTGAAATATCGTACATCAAACTGTAGTATGTCAAAGACTATGTGCAGTTTGAATTTGGTTACTAATCCTGTAACTGTGAAAGCCTTACCCACCAATTTTACAAGGGGAGCATGATGAGAACCAAATGTTAGAGAAAAGAAGGAATGTATGGCAGTATTTGGGACATAGGATTGTGTTTTTAACATTTCCTGAGAAGACATGAACAAAGATGTATTTACCTCCGATTGGGCACCAACAACCAAAGAAGCCGTCCCACCGAAGATCAGCTTGATGACCCAGTGAGTTCAGCTGATTACTTGCAAGGGCATGGGCAACTTACAGGATGTTACACTACTACACTCTGTTTACCACCAGCCCATCCCTTGGCAAGCAAACATCAATCTAGGAGGGGCAGAGAAAGGCCCCTCATTCCTGAAGCATCTCCCTGGAGTCTCATGTGCAGCCTCATGAACTGCTCCTAGCCCTGCTTGTGAGTAGCCTTTCCAGAACCTTGTGAGTCATTCTTCCCCTCCAAGAAGAAATGTTAGTGGGCTTAAACTTGTGAGGGTTTAAACCTGGGAAGATAATCACAGCTGCTGACTTCGAAACATCAGTGGCTACATCATACCTGGAGGATGGAATCCCACAAAAAGTAGTCACTTCGTGATTTTGTGTGGGCACCTGTGCAGGTGACAGAGAAGGGGCTGAGCACATGGGACCTAGCAGAGGAGGGTAATGCTTATCTCAAGGGAAGGATGTCCACAAGGGTAGGACTGGGGACGAATCTAAGTGTAAAGTCAGCCTTGATGGGCTGTGATCTAAGAGCACCCATTGACCTGTCATCAAGGTCTCTCTTGGAGCTGGCTGAGAATGAAGTTTTAGCTTTACCCAGACCTAGAAGGTCTGGATTTAAGCTGCTCCCAAAGGTTGGAGGACAATGGGGACTCTATCTGTAGTTACCATAGTTGTCTGCAAGGTGGCTGCTGTGGATTCTTTCCTCCTTCTATGTACTTTCTGCCTACTCAAGCAAAGAACTTCCCCTCCCTTTTTATCTCAGTTTGTTCCATGGCTTGGCCTGATCAACGTATGTGATAAAAACAGACTGGCATCTTCTACTTGCTCTCTCAGAAGCTACTTGTCACATAAAAAGTGAGGTCCCTGAGATAACCATGATGTAAGGAAACTCAAGTTACCTGCATGGGGAATGTTCCCTGGAGGGACTGAAAGCCTCACGTGAGGGAGGCCTTCACGGGCCACCTAGTTGAGCCTTTGCTCAGAGCTGAATGCAGCTGAGTGAGTGATCCTCACCGATGTCACACCAAGATATCAAGTGACCCTCACTGATGTCAATGCCAAGTTTCTGAGTGATAGAACTGGGAGAAATAAGGTAACCTTTGCTGCACCAAGCTACTCTACTGGGGTTATCCAGCAAGGGTGCCGAAGCCCCTGACCATCTCTCTTCACTACACGGCCTGCAGCATATCCATTGGCTTAGATAAGATGCTGGCTGAGCACTTGTCCTGTCAGGCACTGTCCCAGGCATGAGGTGGCGGGTGAGAAGACAGCACCCACGCTCTGGGGGAACTGACACTCTAGGAGATGCCAATAAATGAGACAAAACAGAGATGATGATTTCAGAAAGATGAGGAATGATTTGTAGCGGGGATGGGGACAATCTAACTAGAGCCTTCCTTCTAAGGAGAGACTGGATCCAAAATCCTCAGCAGTACCAGCAGGGAAAACAACACATGAGAATCTCAAGGGAAGATAGCCTGGGGAGCGGATGCAGCTATGAGAGAGCAGGAGAGGGAGGGGCTGAGGTCAGAGATGACATCACAGAAGTGGGCGGGAGTTAGAGCTACCCTGTCCAGCTCATTAGTTAGTTGTAGCCAAGGATGGCAATGTGATCTAACTTAAAAATTTAAATGCAGTTCTTCAGCCCCAATAGCCACATTGAAAAGGCTCCGTGGCCTCACAGGGGCTGGCAGCTGCCCTACTGGTTGGCCCAAAAACAGACCCATCTGATGAGAGTTCTGATGACCGGTGCAGGCTATAGGACACGTCAGACATAAACTCGGATTTGGGCTCAAGAGGTCAGATCACATGCTACGGGGCTCGGTCCTTCATGAATTTCCTGGAGGTTCCATTTCCCTTGAGTTCAATGAGGCTCTTCTCGCTCAACAGTGGGCAACAGTTAAGTCTGCCGGTAGTCAAATGCACCAACAGTGGTCCTGTGTGCCACACACTGAACGGGCTGGAGCCTTCCTCCGGATTAGTGGCACCAGAGGTCTGTTCACGGACTCCTCTGCAGCCTCATTTCAGCTACCAATTTGGGGCTCCCTGATGTGAAAAAAAAAAAAAAAGCCACAGGGCATGGCTACTATTTCAGGGCGACACACAGAAGGGAGATTGCCGCAATTAGACAAGGCTCATTTCCATTAGCGAGTTTCTTCCTCAGCACGGAACATCTGTTGGTGTGGAAACACTGGCTCTGCCTTGTCCCGTCAGAAGGAAATGTCCAGGCACTGAAGACTCCATCTGGGACAAAGGCTGCAGGGGCTCAAACTGTGGAATCAGGCGAGACCATGGAAACTGGTCTTTGAAACAAAGGGAAGATTAAGAAAGATCGGCCTGGCATTGCGTCACTGTGATCCCAGTCTTAGGGAGTAGAGGCGGCGGATCATTACATTTTCTGGACTACGTAAGACCCTGACTTAAAAAAAAAAAAAGATTAGGAAATGCTATTTGTGCAGACCAGGAGGCAGTTGCAAGTGGAGATGTAGTGTCTCCTCACCATTTACAAGACCTGAACGCTTGTGACAAATAACTTTGCGTCAGCTATGTGACCACCACACATCTGTGAAATGGGGACACTGGTGCTCTTGACGCCAAAGCCAGCCTTAGTCACAGTCTTCTGTGCTTTTTGAGACAAGGTCTCATGTAGCCCAGGCTGACCTGGAACTCTATGTAGCTGAGGCTGACTCTGAACTCCTGATCCTCTCACCTCTATCACTTGAGTGCTGGGCTCACAGGCATGTTCCATTATGCCTGACACCATAATCTAATTGGTAGTAGTTTTGTAAGAAAAATGGAAGAGCTTGGGTGTTGACTAATGCCCAGGGCTAGTTCTGCTCAACATGTATTAACCCTGTGTTGGTCCTGTGGCTTTGGATAACCTGGGTAGCTAGCTCCTGCTGCTGTTAGCACTTGGGGCCCAGCAGGTAGGTACAGTTGATCTCTAGTTTTCCTTCCGGCTCTGCCCAACTAACACAGACTCTACCTCTGTCATGGAAGGCCTAGCTTGTCTGGGCTCACACAAGCAAGCTATGGGACTCAGAATTCTGCCATGTGGGATCCAGAAATGGTCTTTAAGATCTTTTAGTCTAACACCCTACTGATGTTGAGACTCCCCATCCCCAGCCATGCTGACAGAAGGCCAGGCTTGCCTATGTGTTCTCACTTCTATTTCCAGAGCAATCTTGTTGGGGACAGCTAGTGCAGAACTCGTATACATTTCAGGTTACTCTCTCCCCTGAAGTGCATACCCAGTACAGAACACAGTCCTCAGCTCCTCGGCTCATCTGTGAGGAGTGTAAGAATAACCGACTTCTCAGATCGGTGCTAGGAATGAAGAGCTGTAATGGAAGCTAATGGTCTGGCATGTTCTAGGCACCGTGCTTGCCCCCTCCTTCCTCTCCATCCATCACAAGCCCCTCTCGCTTGGTAGCATAAAGCTACATGTGGGGACAAGTGTGCTCAGCAAATAGCTGCTCATGACCTTGGTGAGGGCTGGGGAATCTACTCCAGAGGACTTGCCATCTGCAAACCTGCCACAGGGATCCATCAAAAGCATGGTGACCTTTACCTAGGAAACAGGTCCTGGTTTGAGCCCTACCTCCTCCAGGTGGTTAGCCTGCAGGAAAAGGCTCAGAAGGAGGCAGGTAGGGCAGAGCTTTGCCAACGTTTCCAAGACGAGTCTGGGCTCATTTGTGCATATTCCTGGCTACCAGTTTGGCTCATCTGGTCCCAGTGGGACAAGGGGACTCCAAGGCATTACGCTTGCAGCTGTCAGCTGTGTCCTGGTCCTGGGGGCTAGGGACAAGGTATCAGTACTCACCAGGTGCACCTGGTCA
Source organism: Peromyscus attwateri (assembly GCA_902168425.1). NCBI lineage: Eukaryota > Metazoa > Chordata > Mammalia > Rodentia > Cricetidae > Peromyscus > Peromyscus attwateri. The sequence goes on from CABHPP010146926.1 coordinate 32,503, forward strand.
GGCAGTAGCAGGCAACAGGTGGTCTGTCACTGTGGATCTGTAACTGCAGGTGACTTCAACATGGACAGTAATCAAGTATCTTGGGCCCTTGGGATAAATCAGTCCCAAGGCCCTGAATGGGTCACATTGTGATGTCACAAGCTGCGGCTTCTGGATGTCAGGCGACAGGGTGTGATAGGAGGGCCTGAGAAGTAATGAGAGTTCTCTACACTGTAGAGACACCAGCCTGTGGGACCAGGTATGACACCACATCTGTCACTTGCTGCTCCAACCCCTGCCCATGCTTATCCTGGGCCAACTCCACTAAACTACCCCCGTCTTTGTTAAGGTGGGCCCCACGAACTGACTGACGTGTACATCCAACTTGTCCCGCTTTCTGTGATTTATTTAAAAATTCCAGGACAGCTTTTTCCTTTTTGCTGATGCCCCTCCCCCAGCTCTTGCTGCCCGCCCTCCCCGTACTGCAATATCTCAGACTTCCCCTTTCCTGTCCACCTGGTGTGGCCTCAAAACAAGCAAAACAATTTAAATATTAGCTTAGGAAATGGACACAAATCCGCCCCGCGTCCGTGGAATCCAGCACAGATGTCCTTTAGGTTATCTTCTGCTGTGGTGTCTGGCTTTGTTCCATGGGTGGCAATCAATAATTAGAAATACTTTTAATAGTAGGACTAAAAAGCAAAGAGTTCTTCAAAGGGAATGAAATGAAACGTTTCCTGAGATCTCAACCCTCTTTTTCTGCTGGTGCTTAGGGATTCTATCCTGGGGAGCAATTCAAAACGGATTCACCAACTGACATGGGGCAAGTGCTTGTTGCTGAGCTCATAACCGGAGTTCGATTCCCTGAACCCACATGATGAAAGGAGAGAACCAGTTTTTGCAAGTTGTCCTCTGACCTCCACAGGTGCTCCATCCTCACAGATATTTAAAAATGCTTCATTTTGGAAAGAGTTGAATTATTCTCAGTTTTAGAATTGAACAGTGGGTCTCAAGTGCAGTTTCCACACGAGGCGTCTTGATTCAGTAGGTCTGGGGTGGAAGCCACAAAGGTACATTTCTAGCAAGTGGGCAGACAAAGCTGGCACTGTGGATCTAGGAACTACAATGCGCTTTGAGGGCAAGCGAGGAGTGCTGGTCTCCTGGGTTTGATCTTAAAATACTCCGGCGATTGATGGTAGTGTTTTGAGGTTTCTCCAGAACAAACAGGAGCTGTGCCTTTGAGGCCCAAGCTAACAGAGCCTGTATTTTGTTGAAGATATGTTCACTGGCCAGCCTGATGGGGGCCTCCCTACTGGTGTTATGGGCCCTGTCCAGTCTCTTGGCTGTTCCACCTCAGCAAGAAGGCAGCTTGACTTCCAGCTGCCATGCTGGATCTCTGCTCCAGAGCCTCCTATGGCAGCCCATCCCACCCACAGCAGCCAGTTGACCAATGTCACGAGCTGTCAGTCATTCCAGTGGAACACCCTCAACCAGTGGGGAACACTTAATGGAACCAGCAGAGGACCACATGGGACTGAACCCTTGGTACCCACAGCAGGAGTGACTTCATAACTCATATCTTGCTTCCTTCCTCTATCTCTGCTCGGCCAGCTCTGCCCAGTATCCCCCTAGGAACAAACCCTAGTCTACTGCTCCGTAAGTCCTTATCTCAAGGGAAATCAACTAATTCACCTAAGACGTGAATAAGAACTGCTGTATGTCCTTGAGAGGGTCACAATTATTTTACTGTTTTTTTAGAGGGTCTCGTGTAATCTACTCTGGCCTTGAACTTACTTTATAGCAGAGGATGACCTTGAACTCCTGATCCTCCTGTCTCTACCTCCTGGGAGTGTTGGGATTACAGGCATGTACCACCATACCTGGCTCAGACCCTACCTTGGCCAGGCTTTTGTAAGTGCTGAGGAATGGAACCCAGAGTTTTACACACGCTAGGTAAATTCTATACTGAGCTACATCACAAGCCCCAAGAAGGGCACCATTAGAAAGAGAAACAGGAGTTGTCCTAGAATAACATGGAAGGTCTGGGAATAGCAGGCAAGCGTGAGGTCCCTGGGCAGATGGAGGCGTTCTCCTGGTTGCCTTTTGGAGTTCAGTTAAGGTTACCTTGAGGAAACACACAGTGGGTTTGCTGAGGGGGAGGCTTGGAAACCTGGCCCAAAGGCCTTTTCTCCCACGTGGGGAGGCTTCTCGTGCTACCCACGGGAGTTAATGGATTCCACACATTTCCACTGTGTTCGCCTTCCCCTCTTGAAACAAGGATGTGGAGGTGGGGCTCAGCAGATGTGGCAAAGCTCTTACTCAAATGTTTGAGGAGTGTTGGAATCTTGGAGAGTGGTGGAGAAGGGCTGTGCTGGTGGACAGAATCAATATGCTCTCCTGGGTACCCTGCACAATGCTAAGAGTTTGTCCAGCCTTCCATGTGCATCATAATAGGATCAACCCAGTTCCCCCACTGCCTTTGCAGTGGACCTCAGTTCCCACCCAAGCTCCTCTCATGGTGTCCTCTCTCATTATCACCATCCCTCTGGAGTCCCCCAAATCCATGCACAACCCAACAGAAATGTGTATGGCAAGAAAATATGCCTCGAACTCCATTTCCTCCAACCAGATACTTCATATGCGGGAATTCTGGAAGTGCTAGTGCTGGTCACCTTTGGTGGGTCATTTTTAAGATACAAAGCTCTCCAGAGTTCCTCTTTTCCCCATTTTCACTTGGCTCAAGACAGCATGACACCTATGGAAGCACTATGCTGGGAGCATTGTCAACCCTTCCCCCATAGCCAGGATCAAAAGGAAATCAGCAGAAGTGTATGTGGTCACAGGCCTGTAACCTATGCATTCAGGAAACTGAGGCAAGAGGCTAGTAGGTTCAAGGCCAGTCTGAGAAACACAGAAGACTCTGTTGGGGGTGGGGGGTGGGGGAGAGAGAGAGAGAGAGAGAGAGAGAGAGAGAGAGAGAGAGAGAGAGAAGCATGATTTTTTTTTCTTTTGTGGTGTGGCAAACAGCTCCAAGACCTTATGTGTGTTAGATAAAAAGTCTATCCCCTGAGCTACATTCCAACCCATGAAAATGCTTACAGCAGATCATTTCATGTCTATGATTAATTTGGAGAAAATAATGAAAGTATGAAAAACATACATATATTAGATATTTGAATGCGTAAATCTAAAACATAGAGGGAAGTTTATGACTAAAATGTTAACATTAGTGCTATTTAGAATTGTGAGAAATTGGAAATAATTTAAATTTTAATAGAAGGGTAATTAAGTAAATTGCAAAGAATTCTCTTGTTAGACTATTAGGAGTCATTAATATAGTGATTATGAAGACTGTGGGTAACAGAAGAACACAAAGTATGAATTTCAACAGCAGAGCATAAAAACAATTACAATTATGAAAATACTTGCCTATAAAAAAAATGGTCATCATCATGGAAATGCATATTAAAGCCAACACATTCTTCCAGAATGGCTAAAATCAAAAGAGCAGCCATACTAAGTGCCGGCAAGGATGCTGGTCAACCACAACTTTCATTTAATGAAAAAGTTATAACCACTTTGGAAAATTGGTGGCTTCCTTTAAAGTTAAATATACATACCTGTTCTATGGCCCAGCATTACTCCTCAGTGTTTCCCAAAGATAAAGGCAACACATCCACAAGGTTGACTTGTACAGAATGTTCATAGCATCTTTATGCACTATAGCCCCAACCTAGAAACAATCTAGATGTCCTTAATAGGGACAAGATAAACCAATTCCAGTGGATTTTTCTAGTGGAATATAAGTCATCAATAAAGCTGAAGAAATTATTGACACTTACAGGATCACATGATAGACATAAAAAAAATCCTGCCAAGCACTAGAGGCCAGAGAGAACATTACAGACACATGATTCCATGAACACCCACATGATTCCATGAACACCCACATGATTCCCTGAACACAAACTCTCAGAACAGGCAAAACTGGCTTGAGGCTACAGAAATGAGTTCAGTGGTCACCTGGAATAGGGGGCTAGCCTGGAATACGGGGGTGGGGAGGGTAGGTTGAAGGGTACAAGGCAAGCTTATGAATGAAAGGAATATTTTAGATCTTTTTCTGGTAATGACTGAAGTACACTTACCCAAATTCATAGGTTTGTACCTTTTTTTTAGGAGGGACACTGGGAATTGAATTCAGGGCCTATCCCACGTCAGACAGCTACTCTACCAACTGAGCTACATCCACAACCCTAACTTGCACTTTCAAGATGCATGAAGTTTGTGTCAGTGAGATGGCTCAGCAGCTAAAGCAACCACTTGCCTCTGAACCCAGGAACCTCAGTTCCATCCCTAGGATCCAGGTGGAGAAGATTGCCCCCTGACCTCTGCTTGCATACTATACGTGTGTGCACACATACACCGAAATTTTAAGAATACTACAAAAAGTTTAGCACATGAATTTAAAGCATATAATTTATACCCCAAGAGGGTAAACACATATGAATAATCGTGTGCTTGTGTATATGCAATGATGTATTACATATATATATGCATACATGATGCTTGTCTAGAGGACAATAGAAATAAATATACCCCAAATATGATAGAAATTGTGTTTCATGGATAATATTTTAGGTGTTTCTTTTCTTCTTTTTCGATTTACCAAGATTCTCTCTTTTTTTTCTATGGTGTAATAAAGCACTCCCATTTTTAAACTGCAAGTCACTGGGGGCAAGCACTTAGAATGGTCTATAATACACTAGATTTTTAGTATGAGGAAATCTAGAGACCCTTTTCTTTGTGTATCTATCCCTATATATTCTCTAATCCCTCAGTGTCCTTGATTAAAAACAAATACATTATTTACTTATATCATTTACCATCTTTCTATATGCATTGTTTCTTTTATTTCTTCAGACAGAATCTTATGTGACCCACACTGGCCTCTAACTCTATGTAGTAGAGGCTGGCTTTGAACTCCTGACCCTTCTGCCTGTATCCCTCAAGTGTAATCCCTCAAGGGATTACAGAAGTATCCCACCATACCCAGCTACACTTTTTTTAAATATAACATTTCATATGCTCACCAAGGAATAGGATACTCTCTATCTTTATCACCTAATACTTCCCTGCCTAACCACCCCTCCTACCAGGCTGGGGACTACCGAGCTATAATTCCAGCCCAGGGACAAATCCTTGTTCTTTATATTCCCATCAGCCCTTAACATAGGGGAAAAAAAACCCACATAAATACAAAGAAAACATTTCTAAGACATCCCAGAGCCACTAGGTCTGGGGGTCCAGGCTGCTCATTGCACAGCCTCCAAGCCTGGATACAAACAGGCCCTCTTTTGGTAATGTGAGTGGTACCCTCCAGAGTTATGCCAACAGTTCTTGACCAATGTCCTTGTCCCACTACATCCTAGCTTTGTGGTCTTGGAAAAAAAAAACTCTTTTAAGCTTATTTCTTTATCTGTTTAATGGGATTGTTAGGATTATTAAGTTGAGATAGTGTATGTTTGAAACCCTCTATAAATTATTAAACACACGATAGTAATAGATGAGTTATTCATATGCTAAATCTAGAGCTTGACTTCCTTTATTTTTTATTTTTATTTGTGTGCATGCATCTGTGTGTACATGCCAACATGTGTGATGGTGCCTTCAGAGTCCAGAAGAGGATATCGAATCCCATGGAGCTGAACTAACAGGTTATAGGAAGCCTTCTGGCATGGATGCTGGGAACCAAACTTGGGTCCTCTGGAAGAGCAGGGCGCACTCTTAACTGCTGAGCTGTCTCTCCCGCCCCCAACTTTCTTTGTCTCTCTTTGACCCACTCCTTTTTTTTTTTTTCTAAATGTTTTTATTTGAAACAAGAGCTGCACTAAGCAAGACCTTAGTTTCCCCACTGTGAGGTCAAACAGCAAGACAGGGCAAATACGTTTGGTAGCATAGTGCCAGTATGCGGACATTTTCCTACTCACTGTTTGGGGGTAATTTTATTCATGGAGTTCTTACACAAACTATTACCCCTGGACTAGCAGGTGTCACACACAAGGAAGTGGTCTTCATTCTGTGCAGGGCGGTATTTCCTATAAGTGCTGCACGATGGGAGAAGCACAATCACAACCCATTCTTTAAAAAAACTAATCCAAAGTAGAGTGTTCAACCCCTCATCTCCTGGAATAAAAAGTGATGCTGGGATCTATCGCTCAGATTTGGTTTCTATCCTGATCATTTACAAAGGGTTTCCCAGTGACTTGCATCATTAGGGTTGTTGAATAAGAGATCATTTGCTCTGAAGAGAGGCCTATCTACTCCTTCCTCCTCTTCTTCTTCTTCTTCTTCT
>CABHPP010146927.1:1041-11906 GCA_902168425.1 Peromyscus attwateri
AGAAAGAGAGAAAGAGAGAAAGAAAGAGAAAGAAAGAGAAAGAAAGAAAGAAAGAAAGAAAGAAAGAAAGAAAGAAAGAAAGCAAGCAAGCAAGCAAGCACAGGCTTGAATTTAGGGTACACCGATAAAGACAACATCTCAGCAGAGACATGTCCCCATCTCCAATGCTGTATTAGTTATTTTTCTCCTGGTAGTAACAAAGGCAGCTCAAGGGAAGACAGGTGAAGTTTGGCTCACAGTCTCAGAGGGTTTCCCTCCAGGATGGCGGAGGTGACTGGTCTGTGCATGGTGCTCTTGGGCTGGAGGCAGCTTGTTTATGTGGAATGAGCCAGGAAGCAGAGAAGACTGGAAGCAGGGGCAGATAGAGCCATCAAAGGCCCACCCTAGTATCCTACTTTCACCGTCCACAGCCTTCAGAATTGCACCACAGGCCGCATAACAAATGCTCAAAACGTGTGAGAGCTATGAGGGGTGTTTCCGAGTCTAATCTAAGAAAGGAGCAAGATGGGAATGGTCCCAGTGCTTCTCAGAGATACTGTGTCAGAGGAGCCAGCAACCACCAGCCCGCCAGAGCCTTCTGTCCTCCATCCTGTAGGGCCCAGGCCCTTCCTCCTCCTAAGGCTTCCAGAAGTTTTTGCATGTCCTCACACCACTGGCACAAACATATGCTCGCATTGTTCTCCTTTCTGAGCGCTATGGACAGGCTGGCTCTAATGTGCACATCCCCCTCCCCCATCTCCCTCCCAGATGCTCATCCCTGTACTCCCAGGCTGGAGGCCTAGGGAGAGGCTGCCTTTCAGGGCCCATTGAGGAGGGAATTTTCACTGTAGCTTTTTGGGAATCTCAGTTCTCATTTATTTTCCTAGATATTTTTGTCCCCTTTGGGGACAGCAGCATATGGCATGAATTGAAATGGCTGCAGAATGCATTACTGGCATACACTGCCCTCCTAGGCTTCCTGCAGCAGGAACAGGCATCACCCGGCTTCCTTGACCCCTATTCCTTCACCAGTAAGGCCACTGCTCAGGAACAGGTGGGCAGAACTTAGCAAGAGGTCTTGGTGGTCTCTGCCTTGGCAGGTAAATGTTGCTTAGAGCCCCATGGTGGTGGCGGAGATCGTCCCCAGAGTTCTGACTGCATCATTGCTAGAACACAGTGAGGGAGCTTCAGGATGCATTTGGATGTGGGGCCACCCAGCGCTTACTCTTCAAAACCAGAAGCGGGGGGTCATAAGATTCACGCAGTGGCCTCTCACCTGAAAATCATTGACCTTGCTTCACTCCCAGCTTGACTGTTCCATTCCTGGGGGGGCCCCAGGAGGTTAGCCTGTGGCCGAAAGTTTTCCTGTGTCCAACCTGGTCCTAAGGTCCCACGGTGGCTTATAAAATAATCACTCAGAGGCTTATATTAATTATATCCCATCTCCTAGCTCTTTCATCTTAAATTAACCCATTTCTATTAATCCATGTTTTGCCATGTGGCTGTGGCGTTACCGGTCTGCTGGCATCTTGTTGCCCCTTGGGCAACTGGCTCCAGTCTCCCTCAACTCCGCCCTTCTTTTCTGTTTCTCTACTTGGATTTCCCATCTGCCTCTAAGCTGCCTTGCCATAGGCCAAAACAGCTTTATTCATTAGCCAATGGGAGCGACACATATTCACAGCATACAGAAAGATATCCCATAGCACTTCCCCTTTTCTATCTAATCAAAAAGGAAGGTTTTAATTTTAACAGTAAAATTACATATAACAAAACAGTTACCAAGCAAGAATTACAGTTACACTATCTAGTCTATTTGTATTTGGCAAAATTAAAGAAAATACTCTATCATCTATCTTATTTTTGTGATTCTAAAGTTTCAGATCTAATTTACCTTTATCATGACTAAGGAAAACTATAATTTTAACTATCTAGTCTTCAACTCCATCAAAGACCTGAGAAGGAACATAATAATACCTAAGTAAACAGGAAGTGCACTGTAAGCAACTTCCAAAGTTCTAGAAATGATAGAGACAGCTGGCTGCCTGGACAGTCACCCAAAGTTCCTCTGCAACATTGGGGCATCCATCTTCAGCCTATAGGACTAGAGTCTCTCCCTGTGTCCTGTAGAATGTCTGGCAGTCTCCTCTGTGGAGCAGGAACCTGAAGGACCATATTGCCCTGTTTAGGCAAAGTTTAGAGGTCACTTTCCCATGGGTCCATGGGTCCTGCATGGCCAGTCTATACAACATCCTATCAAGCAGTGGATGTAAGGACACTTTTGCCCAGTGGCTAACTTTTGCCACAAAGAAAGTAAACTCCATAATGAGTTTCTTCAATGCCTGCCATCCTCTTTGAAATAATTGGTGCTGCCAGGAGCAGACATGTCTCACTTTGCAGAAAAGTATAAGTTCTTAAAACATTTTAAATGTCATATTCTGTAGGTCTTTGAAATTTATGAAGATTATCTACCTAATTGAAATATATCTATGTATACCTAGAAAACTTAACTAACATGACTGTAAGTTTGATTATCATAGATGACTAATTATTAATCTGTATTTCTTAATTATGCATTACAACTTTAAATGAGTTACATAAACATAATACCTTAAACAAGAGTAGAATATATACATATAACAAAATTAACTTTAAATTTGTATCAATAAACTAAAATCCATAGCAATGTAAAACATTTCAAACAAGTTATTGCTCTTTAAAAGTAGATTCAATAATCTACCCTTTTATCCTAGCATATCTATATCCTATATGTCTATATCATATCCCCCTTTCTTCTTTTAGAAAGAGATTGACTATGACCAATAACAATTTGTAACCAAACCCTCAACAAAGACAAACATCCATAATCCATTTTTTTTTGGTGGGGGGAATGTGGGCATAGTCCTCTAGGCTACTTCCTGCTTATTGGGGGCACTGTTTAATCTTATGGGGATCTTGAGAAAATTAAGAATTATAGTTAAATCTTGGCTGTAGTGGTCTGTGAGGCTGGATTGTCTCAGCCAGTTGCTTTGAAACTGTTTTGGATGTTGGATCATCTGAGCCATGGCTGTCACTGGACACCTTTCAGGGGGGTCTTGGTTGATCAAACCGTATTAACCTGGAAGCAATCTACAGGTTCTCATCTTCTGTGGAAACAAAAGCAGAACCTCTTTTCCAAAGCAACATATCCTTAGACATAAATTTTGTAGTCAAGATACCTTTAAAATATACATATTGGTTTAACTTGGTAGCCCATACAATTGAATGTCTCTCTGCAGTTAAAAATCCCAAAGACAATATAGTAATCTGTAGTATCCAGATTCTTTGTATAATTTTCATCTTTACGTGGCTTAACTTTCATATTATTCTTATATTCTCTTTAAAGACTTTATTTTTTGAAACTATTTCTTTATATAACTGTATTCCTTTTCCTCTCTCTTCCAAGCCTATGTACACTTTTACACACACGGTAAACCATTGAGAGTTTTATTCTATCTGAATCTGTCTTATTGTGAATCTGTAATCATTTTTTGACCATTGATTTAAACTGCAGTGTGGCTTAGGACTGAAGCGGCAGCCCTGGCTGCTGGCTCCGCCCACCTCAGCTTCCCAACATGGTGGAGGTATGTTTCCCGGCCATGCTCATCGCCGACTCTGGGAAACAGTAGGTCTGTGCCTCCTATGCCTTCATATAGCAGCGTGTAGCCCAGAAACCTTTTTTTGGGGGGTGGGGGAGTTCTGTACTATTAAAAGCTAATTCCACCATGTAGTGCACTACATGGCTTGGAGAAACCTCTGTGTACTGCAGCAGGAATCCGCCATGCTGTATGTCAAGCCCACATGCCTTGAACCCGCCATACTGTAGCTCAAGCCCACACATCACAGTGTCTCTGTATCACGACTTGCCTGAGAGACACAACTAGGAAGTTGCTCTTGGCTCCATTTTAGTAAGTTCTCTCAGGTTTTAGGTGGAAACTCTTGCCCCATGTGGGGTGCCAAAATGTAGTCAGAAGTTTTCTTGTGTCCCACCTGGCCCTGAGGTCCCACAGTGGCTTATAAAATAATCACTCAGAAGCTTATATTAATTATATCCCATCTCTTAGCTCTTCCATTTTAAATTAACCCATTTCTAGTAATCTATGTTTTGCCATGTGGCCATGGTGTTACTGGTCTGCAGGCATCTTGTTGCTCCTTGGGCTGCCGGCTCGAGTCTCCCCCAACTCCACCCTTTATTTCTCCATATCTCTGCTTGGATTTCCTGCCTGCCTCTAAGCTGCCTTGCCATAGGCCAAAACAGCTTTATTTATGAGCCAATGGGAGCAACGCATATTCACAGCATACAGAAAGATACCCCACAACAGTTAGCCAGTTCACCAGTTACCCATTTAGTTGGGGTTTTAAAGTGTTATTGTGACCCAGAAGTCTGGGTTCTGGGCATCTGGCTGCTGAGCAAGCCAGGGCAGCATCCTGGGCGCCTCCTTCTTGTGCCTCCCTCCAGACCCTACTCCACCCAGGGAATCCACAGAGAAATCTGGGAGAGAAGCCAGTACCTCCACCTTCCAATGCCCCCCACCATCCCTTGACATCATATTTAAGTATCAGCCCTCCTCCTGGGCTTTGAAGGTGTTCCCTGGCTTCCTTGTCTTGTTCTTCAAGCAGTCCTTTGAAGTAGGTCCATTTTGATTTTGGTTTCCCATTTCTTGGTAGGTAGGCAATCCACCTCAGATCTTCTGGAACATGTGTGGGCGTGGTTGGTCCTGTCTGTTCATCTTTCCCATTCTTTTTCTCACAGGACAGCCCTGGGCGGGAAGGGCGCCAACTGCCTCTCTGACCCTTCTGTTTTGTGCTCTTTGCAGCCTGTGATTGCCACCCTGTGGGAGCTGCTGGCAAGACCTGCAATCAAACCACTGGCCAGTGTCCCTGCAAGGACGGCGTGACGGGCATCACCTGCAACCGCTGTGCCAAAGGCTACCAGCAGAGCCGCTCCCCCATCGCCCCCTGCATCAGTATGTGTATCCCCTCCTCCCCTCTGCTTGGGTCGGGGGACCCTGTGGGGCTGGTTGTTGATGTCCAGTGGGTTTAGCCATCACCAATAGGAATTTTTTTTTTCATTCAGTGGTGCTCAGGGAGATCCTGTGAGAGACTCCAGGCCTGCAAGCTCCTTCAGAAACGGCTATGCACATTAGGGGCAGCCTGTCCCATAGCCCTCAGTACTGACAAACGCCGAGTCACCAGCTGCAAGGGGACAGCAAGACTCCAACATGAGCCCCACTCCTACATTGCACTTTGACCCCAGACCCCAGGGGTATAGGGGCTGCTGCAGCTGTAGATTCAGAAGAGAGTAAACCAAAAGCTTTAGGCCTTTGAGAGAAGTTATTCAGGTTCTTGTTCATGACCCCTGTGGCCCCTGTGAAGGATTAATAGAGCACCAGAGTGGGGGTCCCAGAAAGGCGTTACATGGAGAGGGTGGGTCATCCTGGCCTTGGCTCTGAAGGTCTCTGTATTTTGCATCTGGTGGGTCATACTGTTGTGACCATGGGCAGAAAATGAGCTCTGGCTGACAAGGGAAGCCTAACCCGGTGAGGCCCAGCCTCGTCCTGCTGATTCCATGGCCAGGACTGACCAAGCTAAGGAGGGATGACTGGAGCAGAGAGAAGAGAGTCTCAGCAAGCATGCCAGAGTCCAGGGAACCAGGTGTATTCTCTAGAGAGTGGGCTTGGCGAGCTCTGCGGGGGGAGCTGCCTGCTGCCTGCTTTTGAATGGCACAGTGCCTCGAACCTTTTTAATGATTTAAACAAAAATCAAAGGAAGGATACTATTTCAAGACACGATAAAAAAAAAAAAACACGCAAAGTCACTGGGCATGGGGGTGTGAGCTTGTAATCCCAGCACTTGGGAGGCAGAGGCAAGAAGATTGCAGGTTTGAGGCTAGCCTGGGCTACATAGTGAGACCCTGTATTTAAAAAGAGAAGAAGGGAATGAAAAAGATATGCTGTCTGCAGCTGCTTTTGTGGACTACTAGAGCTGCAGCAGATCTAACCTACAGAGCCTGAAATATTTACTGCTTGGCCCCTTCCCGAAGTCAGTCAATCTCGACTTCTGAGGTTCTGAGTCCCTTAGTGGGTTCCAGTGACTGATTAGTGATGGGGTTCAGAACAGCCCGAGAGTCTTGGGGCCGGTGCCTGGAGTCTCTTTATGCCAGGAGCCACTATCAAGGCCTAGAGTGTTCCTCACAGAAGTTGCAGTCGTCATCCCGGCCTCCAGCAGGTGGGAGCCTTAGACAGTCCACACCTCACCTCTCCCACTTATGTGTTCTTACCTGTCCCACTGCATGTGGCCTTTGCTTCCGGAACAAGTCAGCTCTGTTGGTTCCGACGGCGATTATGACTGGTCAGTGAATCAAGAGTCTCTGCCAGGGTGTCCCTGCAGGTCCACTGAGGGACTGGATCCTGGTGTTCTTCTCCCAGGGTACAGGAGATGGACAAGGTGCTCAGGCTGGCTGTCGCTCAGTGGAAGGACACACGGCTCGTACGCCCCAGGCCTTGGGTTCACCTCCAGCACTTTGAAGGAAGGGATGGGAAGAAATCCTTCCCAGGGTGACATCCAAACACCACTCTCACGGTGTATAGAAACCTCTCTGCACGTCCCAAAGCTGTGAGATGAACACCTTTAGAAAGCCAAGTGTATCTGGGCCTCTGGAAACGTGTTCCGCCACGGCATAGCCTCTTTTTAAAAGAGGGAGAGGAGCCGTCAGGTTGCTCAGAAGGACAAGGACTAAGATTTCAAAATCCCCCAGAAAAGAGCATCGTGAAATGACCTTTCAAAACTAGCGCCTGTGCCTTCCCACATGCTTCTGTACTTTCTGACTTGCTTTTGAAAAGGGAGGGCTCAAGCTCGGGGAACCGCAGGCCTTACATATACATCCCCGCTTTAGACACTGAGTTTGGGTGGCCAGTGTGCCCCGTGGCCATTGGTGTGAATCCGCCTTTGTAGACCTGCAGTATTAGACTAGGCCATTTGGACGTTGTTTCCAGAGAGTTTCTGCTAGGACCAACCTAGCTTTGTAGGACTAAGAAAGGACCTGGCTTACGTCCAGCTTCCTAATGAGCTGCTGTGACCAGAGACCAAAGAGATGTGTGAACGAAGTCACTGAGGGTAAATCTGCCCCTTGCTGTGGGCTGTGTCCACTGTCTTTACCTCCGAAAGGCACAAAGCATGGTTCCTTTGGGAGACACAGACAGGTCTCAGGTCAAGCCCTCAGGTCTGAGGTGTCCAGAATACAAGGTCAAAGAAAGTCTTACCACAGAGTCAGATGGTGGCTACAGACAGAAGGATCGGAGGTCGCTCACCAGCGGTTGTGTGCTCCTTCTACACCAGTGGTTCTCAACCTTCCTAATGCTGCAACCCTTTAATACAGTTCCCCATGTGGTGGTGACCCCCCAACCATAAAATTATTTCGTTGCTACTTCATAAATGTAATTTTGCTACTGTTATGAACCGCGTAAATATCTGATAAGCAGGGCATCTGATATGCAAACCCTTCAGCTCGGAAAGGGGTTGTGACCCACCAGTTAAGAACCATTGACCTAGAGGGACTTTTGGTCCACGGTTTGGTCTTGTCTAGAAAAAGGAAGCCCAGACTTTTGACAGCTGGTGGGTGAATCAACGAAGTTGACTGGCTGAACTTCTTCACCAGTCGGAGCGCAGGGATGGGTCCAGGAAGTAGAAGGGCTGAGCTGAGATAGAAGAGAACACGCTAAACAAAGGCCACGCCCAGCCCTTCCTCCTGCAATCACATCCCAGTCTACCAACTAACAGAAGCCTTAGCCAGTGAGAAGGGAGTCTGGGGGAACTAGAGCCTGGCTGCAGATGCATCTGCCCCTATGAGAAGCTTCCCCAAGGGCAGGTCCCCAGCCCCTCACACACCATCACTGCTTCTAGATCCTTCTTCCTGCCTTTGAGTTAATACCATAGATGAACAAGGCCCAGGTAGCCATATCATGATGAACAGGAAGTCTAAGGAATCCCGGGGCAGAGCCAAGTTGATGACACTCAGACAAGAGGCCCGAGATGCACATGCATGTCAGGTCCTGGGTACAGCATCAGCCCTGTGGACTGCCAGCCCCTGACTCCTGACCCTCCTTAACAGATGGGATTCGTGATTTCCCTTTCCAGTGAAGACGAGAACACACTGATTGCCCAGGATCCCTGGGACCCTGCTGCCAACACCCTTTTTCTCCCCAACTTTTCATTCCTTTGAGCTGAGCTGTGGGGTGGGCATGGGGGAAGGAGGCTAGAAGGTTGGGAGGAGTCTGTGCTGAGACCCTTGTCTTTCCAAGGACTGAAAGAATGTCTTTTTTTTTTTCACCTCATTTTTCCTCCTCCCTTTTCTGAACCTCGTGAAGAGATTCCTGTAGCACCACCCACCACCGCAGCCAGCAGTGTGGAGGAACCTGAAGGTGAGACATCCCTTTAGCTTTTCGGTGGTTATATTGGCCATGTGGTGGGACATGGGTGGGGACATGGGGTGGGGACTAGAGGCCCAGATCCTTCTGTGTCCCCCAACCCATGCGGTTAGCTGGGTTCTGTTTTATGTGAGTGGTCCCCTCAGCTGCTCTGAAGAAGGAACTGCCGGACACTTCGTTATAACTCTCTTCCTAAGAATAAAGTTAGAGGATGTTTTACCGGAGCCAACTCTGCAGGTGGAACTCTTCCTCCTTGCCCTCGGAGGTTAAGAAGTTGCCAGAACCTCAGAAATACTGGGGCCAAGGATTCCCCTCCTTCCTGGGGTTGCAGGGGCCCAGGCAGGGACTGAGAGGAAGGAGTCCCCGGGCACTGGTTCATGGTCAGAATTCAGGAGCTCTGAGACCCAGGATGGGGGGATAATCCCATTTTCACATCCAACCGTTACCTGAAGATGCAGCCTTTACTTCATGACAAAGGTAGGTCCCGGCCCCAGCTGCCAGCCGTGTCTGTGACATGCTCACCGTAGCAGTCATAGCTGAGTTCACGCTACAGACTTGGTGCAGATGCCAAGAGATACTGTGTGTGTCCCTGGCTGCTTCACATGAGTCCCCAGACCCGCCGCCGGATGCTCATCTGCTGTCATTGAGAAAGCACACAGATAACATGACTGCACCATCGACCTGGGAGAGTTCAGATAACTGGACTTCAGTAGTATTTCCTATGTACGGATAGATTCTCCTTGCCTTAGGCTGGGGTGGCTTCCTGATAAGATTACTGTAAGTAAATACTGTAAAACGCAGTAAGTGTAACGCCCAGCCCTCAGCCGCGCCTCCTCGCCCAGCTGAGCAATGAACAATGGGGTGAGAGTTGCACCTGTCTTGGGGCGGATGGGGACAGCTCCCTGATGCTGCCCAGCATCGCAAGAGAAGGCAAGGTCCAACCTCATTCGTTCAGCCTAAGGAAAGACGCAGCAAGTTCATAGCATGGCTTCACTCAGTGCTTGCTGTTTTCACACCGTAGTAGATCAAGACTATTTTAGTGTCAAAAAAAATACTATTCTGAGATAGGATTTACTGGGCTTCTTGTTGCAAGGAGAGGTTTCACATCCCTGGTTTGGGCACACAGGGAGCTTAGAGCCCCACAGGAATGGTATGCCCTGTGAGGTCAGTCCAGGGCCACACCTGGAGACCCTGGACCTGGGGCAGGAATGGTAATGAGTGGCAGATTGACATGAAGGACTCTAAGTCAGTCTGGGAACGTTGTCTTCTCTAGGCTCTGTAGGGAGCTGTAGGTGAGCTTGCACACAGTCACCTGACTCTGGATCTAGGGAAGAATTGTTCTGGGAGCTTGAGAGAAAGTAGAGTCAGGACTTGAGCATATCTGTACTCACAGCAGCTGCATGGGAGTGCCGGAGTCGTTCTGGGACAGTCCGGGATGTCCCTGGCCTGGGCAGTTTGTTGAGACTTTTAGTACCCTTGATTGAACCCCTGCTGGGAGAGAGGTAATGACAAGGACGCCCATTATAGGGTACTGGGTGCTAGGTGCCAGAGTGGAGCTGTAGAGGCTGGAATCTCCCACCCACTGCCCTTCTCAGCATAGTCCCAAAGGAGGCCAGGTCCACAGGACAGAGCTGATCATTTTCTATACTGATTTCTTTTTAGAATTTAAAGTTTGTTCTCCCCAGCTTCTTGAGAGGTTAAGGCAGGAGGATCCCTTATGTTCACAAGTTCAAGGCCAAGAGGGGCAACATAGTGAGACTTTGCCACATGAAAATCACAAACACAAACAAAAAACTGTTCTCTCTTGCTGAGGACAAGGATACTTTTTTTTAAAAAAAAAAAAAAAAAAACAAAAACACAGTGTTGTTGTTGTTGTTAATTAAAAATTAAGTCAGAGGCTGAGGGTGTATAGCTCAGTTGAGCACATGCTCGGCATGCAGGTTTAATCTCTGCCATCAATGAACTAAAACAAGAATTAGGGGACAGTAGTTTTGAAGTAAGAAGATGTTAAAGTGGAGATTGGATTATTTTTTATGTGTGCATGTGTTTACATGTTTATATGTATGTGTGTAGGTGTACATGCATGTGTTACCACATGTTACTGCATGCCTGAGGCCCAAAGTTGGCCACAGGCGTCTTCCTCAATTGCTCTCAACTTTATTTTTTGAGACAGGATCTCTTGCTACACTCAGAGCTCTCCATTTCTGGTTAGTCTATCGAGCCAGCTTGTCCTGGGCATCCCCCATCTCTGCCTTCTGAGGGCTGGCATGTCAGGCAGCTGCCATGCCTGCCCAGCTTTTACATGGTTCTGGGTATCTGAACTCTAAGGGTGTTATCTGTTGAGCTATTTCCTTGGCTCCAGAATTTCAATTCTTTTTTCTTTTTCTTTCTTTCTTTCTTTCTTTCTTTCTTTCTTTCTTTCTT
>CABHPP010146927.1:12006-34570 GCA_902168425.1 Peromyscus attwateri
TCTTTTCTTTTCTTTTCTTTTCTTTTCTTTTCTTTTCCTTTCTCTTCCTCCCTCCCTTCCTTCTTTTTTTTTAAAAAAGATTTGTGTCTGTGTGTGGGTATGTGCAGCTTGCCCTCTGAGTCCAGAACAGGGTATTAGACCCTTTGGAGTTGGTTGTGAACCACCTGATGTGGGTGCTAGACATTGAACTTGGGTCCTCTGGCAGAGCAGAAAACGCTTTTAACCACCGAGGCATTTATTTCTTCAGGCCCCAGATTTGATTCTTGATACTTAGTGGTCATGTGACTAGCCAAAAGTGACAATGATACACGTGAGTAGACAGACTCACCTGGATGGGCTTTTGGGCTCCCAGGGCTGTGCAGGGGTAAGATACACAGCTTGCCCTGGGACAAGATAGACTTCAGTGGGCTGTCTGTCTCCTGGAAGCTTTTCTGGACCTTGCAACTTGACTTTGGGTTTCTTGCAATTATTTTTGACTTTTTACCTTCTGATAGAAAGGGGCAACTAAAGGGGCGGGGCGGGGGTGGTGGTGGAGGCACTCCTGAGACATCTGCACAGACCACAGGAAGCCCGTGTGAAGCATCGGAAGGTTCTCTGCTTTAATGGACAAGTCTAAAACAGCTGTGGTGCTGGGGAATCAAGCCTGAGGCTGTGGGAATGCTCCGCTCCAGCCTCCTCTGAGTCACACCCACTCCTAAACTCTGGTAGTCGTCTTAGCAGTCCTCGGTTAGCTAATTACCTTTTCTGACTCCTTTTGGAGTTTGTGGCTGTGGTCTCTTCAGTTAGAACCTTAGCAAATACGACCGAAAGTGAACCACTCCAGTGCTTTGCTCGAAGAGCGAGTGGGAAATCAGGTTTGGGGCTTGGAGCAATGCCTGGGGCCTCAGCCCAATCTTTGCAGCCTGCCCTGGTGGGCTCTGCAGAGCAGGAGCCATTGCTGAGGCTCTGGGGGCTAGCCTTTGGGATGTCCTATCACAGAGAGCCTGACTGGCTAGCTGAGACATTGAGCTGGAGGCTGGGAGGCACCTGGGAATGGAGCCCTGGAGCTCGGCATTTCCAGACTGTGCACTCCCACAGTGAGTGAAGACCCTTGAGTGAGGCCATCTGTGGAAACTCTGCATGCATCCACATAACAGAGGAGAATGAGTAAGCCCTGAATGTATTCACTAAGCTGAGGGACGAGACTTCGCCCTGAACTCATCAAGCCCTTGAAGAGCCAGCTTCCTTGGATAATGCCCTTCACTGCTTGCTCTCAGGCAGGGTGGTAAGAACTAAGAGGTCTGCAGCAGAGAAGGCCAGGAAGGAAAGTAGGAAGCCCCGACTCAAAAGGGGTGTCACAACCAAGGCTGCCTGGGACACATCTAGTAACTGGGTGGAGGGACCGCCACTCCCGTGGCTGCGGGAGGAACTCCGGTCCTGTGGCAGCTCTAGGCAGCTCCTGATCAGCTTTTATTGGAGTCACTTGGGTGAGTGTGAGGAGCTCCGGTTTGCATGGCTCAGAGGGTATTGCCGTTACCACCGCTTCTTCCCTTTGAAACAGAAAGGGGCGGGGCCCAGTGCTCTCACGCTGGTGCCCCTGGGGAGGAAGGACCTTTGCTCAGGCTAGAGCTTCCTCTCCTGCAGAAACACCTGCTCACTCCCTGGCTGCCCCTATAATCTTTCCTGAGGCACAGGGATGTGGGGGAGGTGGCAGAGTGCTTTGCTGCTTTCTGTGGAGGACCATCCAGCCCCAGGTTAGCTTCAGAATGCCCCACTGGAATTCCCTGAGGATTGAGTAGGAAAGAGGCACACGGGCCTGCATCAAGAGCCCTTCCTCCAGAGCTGGTGAAACCCAAAATAAGGAAGGGTAGCCTTTGATGCCCCCCCCACCCCATTTCCAAGACTCTTCTTCCTTCTAGCCACCTCCTGGATTCCCCACCTCTCAGCAGTGGTCTTGGGCTCTTCTCCAGCCTTGCCTTTTTCATAGCTTCTGTCCCATTTAGAGTCCTTTGTGGGCTTTTTGCTACTGCTTCGGTGGCCCTGGGGTAGGGCAGGAGTGGCTTTCTAGGGTACCGTGTAGCCTTTCAGGAGAGCCCAGAGAGAAGACTTGACAGCCAGTGTGCTGGAGGATGCTGCCCTCAATGCCAGCAGGTATGCATGGGGGTAGAGGGCCACGCGTGTGTGTGTGTGTGTGTGTGTGTGTGTGTGTGTGTGTGTGTGTGTGTCCTCTCCAGCTTTTTGCTAAAGAAAATGAGTTTATAGAGATCTGCAATGTGGGCCAGCCTGGGCTCTCAGATCCCCAGCGTGCCGCTGATCTGATTTTGCCATTTCCTTCTCTATGTAACTTATAATGAGAATCCTGTTGGGAGGGGTTGTGGTGGGATTATAACGCAAGCATAGTTGATTCAGGGGTGGACGTGCCCAACAGGAATTAGAAAAACCACAAAAACAGCTGGTACGGGCCTGTAATCCTGCTACTCGGGAGCCCGAGGCAGGAAGCTCACAAATTCAAGAACCGCCTGGTCTATAGAGCAAGGTCAAAGCCGGTTTGAACAAATGAGTGAGACCCCTGTCTCAAGGTAAAAAAGCGAAAGGAGGCCAATCATAAGGCGCAGTGGGAGGAGCTTGCTCGGTTCACACAAGGTCCTGGGTTCCTTCCCCAGTACAGAAAACAAACACAAATCCAACGCAGGGCAGAGGGGTTGAGGTGACGTGCTCAGCTTCTGTCTGCTCCTCTGCCCAGGATGGTGGACTTGGGGCAGAGCACACATCCTTTTTGTAATATTGAAACAAAGTCTTCATTAGAATAGCAACAGAATGCCAAGCAAAAGTAAGTGAAGCAATAAAACTATGGGGTGAACGTTTTGTTTGTTTTACTTTGAATCGTCAAAATTGAACAGACACTGAAGAACAGAAGGAAATGGAAAGCCATGCCATGTTAGGGAGAGCAAGACTCTCAAACTGTCAAAATGTCAGTTCTCCCGGAAGTGATCCAGAGATTTAGCATAATTCTGGTCACCGGCTCCATTCTAAAGTTCAGCCAGAAAAATCAATGTGTGGTAAGAAAAGCCAAGATTTTTTTTTTAAAGGTGACTAATGAGGGTAATTAACCCGCCTGGATATTTTAGAATACTGTAAGTAGAGTATTTAACTGAGTGTGGCACAGGGATGGAGAGGGGCCCAGGAGGGTTTGGTACCAGGGCAGTGTGTGATGGAGGATGAGGGAGGCTGCCCGCAAATGCTATGGGGAAAATGACTACTTCCTCACCGACCATCTTAGAGTACTGTTTCCTGCAGTAGGTCGCCAGAGGGATAAACAGCCACAAATCATTAATGAATCTGTAATATTCTAAAATAATATATATGTATGTATGACGTATACATGCATACACACACATATACATGTCCATCCATGGGATCTCAGGGCAAAGAAGTCATCCTAGATAGGACATTCAAAACCCAGAAATCATAGAGGGAAAGGTTTTGTAGATATAAATGGAAAACTCCTGTACTTCAGAAATCTCTCTGAGCAAAAGAAAAGACAAACTTGAGGCTGAGAGAAAGCTATTGTGATGTTGCTGACCAAAGGTCAAAATCCTCCATAAGTGAAAAGCATCTACAACTCAATAAGAGATCCTAATGTGAAACTGAGTTGAAGTGAACTAGAAACTCAGAGAATTTGTCCAGATGGCAATGAGCACAGGAAGTACCAGGCTCTATTGGTAACCGTGACAATGCTAACAAGAGTACTATCTTAAAAAACGTATTCGATTTGGTACTCTGTGTGTGTACACGACGGGGCTGAAACCAGGATTTTGCACACGTGAGTCAGGCACTCCACCAGTAAGCTATCTCCCTAGCCATTTTTTTTCCTTTTTAAAAACTTCGAGATTTAATTTTTTAAATTATTTATGCATAAGTGTGTGAGTGTGTGTGAGTGTATGTACACTGTGTGTGCAGGAACCCGTTGAAGACAGAAGAGGGCATCAGAGGCCCTGGGAGTAGAGTGACAAGTAGTTGTTAAGCCACCATGTGGGTGCCAGTTTCCTGCTCCTCCCCAAGAGCAGCAAGTACACTTAACCACTGTGTCATCTTCGGCCACCAACCCTTTTTTAGTCTGAGACAGGGTCTCACTAAATTGCCCAGGCTGTCCTTGAACTTTTTATTCTCCTGCCTCTACCACCTGAATAGCTGGGATTACAGGCCCTCGCCGCTGGATTTGGGAGATTTGACACTACTTAGAAGATAAAAAAAAAATAATCTCCAGTGTTGAAAAGGGTTGGAGAGACAGACCCTTGTATGCTTGCTCCTGGGGGAGTAACTTGTACCTTTTAGGAAGAGAGATTGGTCACTGGATCTAGACATGCCTGTGAGCCACGGGCTCAGCTCTGCCTAAGGAAATGGTGGTATTTGATAGGGTTCGCAGGCGCCAAAGATGATGATTACCACATTGTTCGTAGCAGTCAAAGAGCAGCCTTCATGTCTGGTTTGTTTTTTGAGACGGGTTTTGGGGTGTAGCCCTAGCTAGCCTGGAACTCAACTCCATACATAGATCAGATGGGCCTTGAACGTGGAGTGGTCCTCCTGTGTCTGCCTTCCCAGCACTGGGATTGCAGCTGTGTGCCAACACAACCAGCTTGAAGCAGCCAGCTGTTATTCGGTGTGATTTGTTTGTAGGATCTGTGAATGGAGAGATGCTTTCTGAACCCTGCCAATGACGGAGCAGGCCACGCAGCAGATTGCACGTAGAGAGTCCTCCTCTTTGCTGCGGAGGCTCGTTTATAGAGTATTTTGATGAAATCGTTTCATTATGTCTGTGTATTTCACTGCTTCTCAACCAGGGGCTCTTCTGTTCCCCAGGGGACATTTGGCACTGTCTGGAGACATTTTCAATTGTCACAACTGGGGGTAGGGCGCCACAGGCATCTCATGGGTGGAGGCTGCCAGACACCCCACATGTGTAGGACAGCCCCACAACAAAGAGCTATCCGTCCCTCAAGGCTGACAGCACCAGGCTGTCAGAAATTCTGGTGTATTTATACAGTACCAACCCATGTGTTTTCTGCAAATTCGGCCGAGAGGCCAGTCTTCCTGGATGGACCGCGCTCACTCACTAGCTCTACAGCCTACTGCTTGGTTGGCACTCAGGAGTCAGAAAGCCCCGCGGCCATTAAGCTAACTGGTATTTCTGTGGGATTGTGTTTTAACTCTTTACCTGCTCTGTTTTTTCCATGCTAAGATTTGTCTTTAAAAAGTTGTCTTGATTTTCACTATAAATTGATGGATCTCACATTAATGTGATTTAACTCGTTCAAAGTTTTTTACATTTATTATTTATTTGCCATTGCAATAAATAATAAAGTGCAGAGGTTGGAGGACAGTTTGCTGGAGTTGGTTCTCCCTCCTACCCGGTGGACCCTGGGGATTGAACTCAGGTCATCAGGCTTGGCAGCAAGTGCCTTTTCCTTCTCACTGGCCTTTGTTAAAATTTTATTTCACCAGAGTAGCAGGACTGGCGAATAGCAGCGTGCTCATTGCCTAGACTTAACCATTTGGTTGTGCTGAGTTTGTGTCAACCTCTCTTTGCTTAAAAAACAAAACAAAACAAAACAACAACAACAACAACAACAAAAAAAAAACCCAAAAACTTTTAGTCCTGGGATCAGACCCTGGGGTCTTGTGCATGTCAAGCAAGTGCTCTTCCCCTGGGCTACACTCTCAGCCTTACCTAACTGCCTTTAAAGAAAAAACGTAGACATTATGACAGTCCATCCCTAAATATTTCAGGGCACACCTCTGAAACATAAGTGTCTTGACGCACAGTCCACGTTCAGGAATTCCTTGCTTGTCCCCCAATGTGTTGTGCAGCTGGGTCGCTTGTGGCTTACTTCATTAAGCTGTTCTGTGATGGTGTGATCCACTAAGCATTGTATTTACAAAGGATCCTGGGCTGCTTTTGAGAATATGATGAATGGGAAGTGTCACCGAAAGTGAATAGTGCTGCCCATGTGGTCCCTGCTGTCACTGGTAACCCCATGTGCCCTGGAGGAGGAGGAGGAGGCCATGCTGTGTCCAGTCTGAGCCCAGGCCAGCCCCTGGCTTTGGGGATGTGTGAGCTCTGAGTTTCCCTCACAGGGGCATCTCGGAGAGAAATATCCAGAACCATCCTGTGTCTTCTCGGTGAGTGTAGAGGGGGTGGAAGCTAAAAGACTGTGTGCAATTTTTTTCAAAAGGGTATCAGCCATGGGTTTTTTTTGGGGGGGGGGTTGTTTTGTTTTGAGGTGCTGGGGGTAGATCCCAGGGTTCTTTACATTCTAGGTAAATTCTCTAACCCAGTTTCATACCAGGGTTCAGCCAGGGTTTCCACCCTCAGCACAAACTGGCTTTGGGCTCTGGTGCTTGTGGTAGTGCTGGGGCTGTCCACACTGGAAGGTGTGGAACTTCTCAGGCAAGTGATGATAATTGGGTGTCCCCTTGGGACAAAGCAGCAGTGTTGGTTGAGCAACACTGGGTTAAACCCAGATGTCTTGATATCAGCCCAGCTGCCAGAACTCTCAGGAAAGGAAACCGGAGATAGAGCCAGGGAAATACGGGCCTCCTCTACTAGCCAGTGAGACTTGCCCCTACCTGATGGCTTGAGGCCAGACCGATCCCATGTGTATTATGGGATGTGTTCTGTATTAGGTTGAACTGTGTGGAACTGCACCTGCAGGTCACTGATGGGGATCCCCAAGTGGCAATTCAATGTGGTGTGACTGCCCTTGGGCAGCCCGGATGGATCCTTTTCTCTTTCATTCTCACTCTCTAGATTCCCTCTCTAATTCTTCTCTGCTCTGTCTGCCCACCCTCCCTCTGTCCGTCCCTCCGTCCCTCCCTCCCCTCGCTCCCTGTCTACTACCTTCCTTGTTCTCTTTGCTTTCCCTGGTTCCCTCCCATCCCCCTCCTTGCTCCCCCTTCATGAGCCTTCACAGAGGGCAGGGCAGAGGTCAGCCTGGGTGCAAGCAAGGCTAGAAAGCATCTGTCCCCAACCCTGCTGCCAGGGTTCCCTGTCACCCCAAGCAGCACAAAGCAAGTGACCCTATTGTTCTTCTGTCTCTGGGCCTTTGCAGGTGGAGAGGACAAAGGGATGAGCTCAGAGGCCAGAGGAGCAAGTGGGGTAGAATGTTTAGCCCTTCGTGGGCGTTCTTCTTCCTAGGACCTGAGGGGGATGCATGTCGGGGCAAATGACAGGTGTCAGGGAAAGAAAGACCCTAGCACCACACCCCACATCCCAGGGATCTCACTGGCTGTGGGGGTGGGGTGTAGGCGTCAGAGCTTGGCCGAGCAGGGCATCTGACAGGGCATCTCGGGCTGTGCCAGCCCATACTTCTGCCTCGAACCCCTAAACTCCCAGTGAGTACTGGGCTAGGCTGTTGCTGTCAGTGTTGCCCTTCCAAACCCCAAAAGCCAGTGAAGTGGGTGAGTGAGTAAAAACCTCTCCAACCCTGAGACTGGAGCATTGCACCCATGGCAGCTTTTTCGATTAAATGGACTGTCAGACGCCAAAACCACCCTGGATTTAATGATTATAACACCCACCACTAGAGCCTTCAAGTCCACCCTAAAGAACCTGGCCATGAATACTTGCCCCAGCCCTGTGGAAGATCCTGCAAGCCGCTCCAGAGCCCTGGGCCCAGTCCTCATAGGAGCCATGGAGTTGGGCTAAATGACCTATTAAGTACCCTTTCAGCTCAAAATCCTGGAAGCGGTATCAGACATGATGGCATACACCTGTCATCTCAGCACTTGAGAGGCCTTGGCAGGAGGATTGAGAACTAAAACTTGAGGCTAGCCTGGGCTACACAGTGAGCTTCAGGTGAGCTTAGGTTGTATATGAAGACCCTAGGACCTTTTCAGAAGCCAACTGTGGATCCCCTGAATTCATTTCCCAGCAGCTGGGCAGGGTCTGGTGGGCCAGTGCTGGCCTTACGTTCCTAGGGAAAGTGCCTGGAAGTAGCCTGTGAAGCCCTTTCTAGGTTCTATGGAGGTGACCAGGGGAATTTGCATCCGGGTGTGTATATAGCCATGGGGGAGGAAGAGGGATAGGGTTTGCCCGGTCAGCAGATAGCTTTCCTCTGGTACACATAGCCAGCCTTCACACTGGAGAGGACAAGGGGACCTGAGGTCAGAAGGATACAGATGCTCCACTCAGTTGCATGATGCGTAGGCTGTCCCTGCCCCCACCTCACCTCACCTCTAAATTTTGAGGTGGGGGGAAGGGGAGAGAGAGAGGGAGAGGGAAAGAGAATGTTCTGGTATGTGTGTGCCACAGTGATTGGAGGGGGGGTCAGAGGGCAGGTCTGGTGAGCTGGTTCCCACCTTCCCTCTTGTGGTAGGGTCTCTCTTGTTGTTTACGTCATGCTAGCTGGCCCACGAGCTCCCAGATATTCTCGTCTTCACTTTCCCATCTTGCCACAGTAGTGCCGGGCTTACAGAGGTACAGAGGTAGAGCATCTATTTCTTCACAGGTGTTCTGGAGATCGCAGCAAAGCTCGGGGCCTTAGGCTTGTACAGCAAGTGCTTTTCCCTGCTGAGCCATTATGCCAGTCCCTCAGGCAGGGCATCTTCTCTGCCGCTCTCTCCCTTGGCTCTCAAAGTTCTGGGTGTGGCCATGTGAAATCAGTCCCCTCCCTCTGTTGCCTGCTCACTTCTAGATGTGACCAAACAGATCATGGACCTGTGTTTACCTTGCACTTCAGATCTGTGAACACAGTGACCCGCTTCCCGTTCCCTCCTTCAGAGAAGCTAGCATTTCCTAGTCTGTGACAAGGTCTCTGTTCCATGGTCTCTGCTTAGGAGTAAAGTACAGTTAGGTATGGTGGCCCACACCTGTGACCCCACCACTCAGAAGGCTGAGGTGGGAGGATCAAAAAATTCCAGGCTAGCCTGGGCTACACAGTGAACCTCTTATCTTCAAAACAAAACATCAGTACATTTGGGGATCAAAGAACGGAGAAAGAATGCGTCTTACATAAGGAGACACCTGAAATGGATGCATGGCAGTGGGTCATACCTGTTCACTCTGGCTCTCCAGAGGAGGCGCGCATCCCTCCTTAACCCTGCCTCCAGGGCATCATGCTGGCAGGTTGAAGTTTGCTGTGCTGGGATTATTCACACTTTGGACATGAGCAAGCTGTCCAGGTGATTTACTTTCCCTCCCAGAGTGTCTGTTGCTGACCACCGTCTGCATCCTGCTGCTCAGACAGTATCCTGGGAGTAGGATCCATGATGCTCAGACCAGGGGGAGCCTAGAGACAGCTCAGTGATAGGGCCTTCCATAGATGGAAGACTGCGTCCTAGAGGGGGGCAGAGACTTGCTCTAGGTCATGTGGGAGGTTGACACTTTACAAAGTCAGCCTGCCTTCCTTGCAGGGAGAGGTGGAAGGAGAGAAAAGTCCCTACCACTGGAGGGAGATCTGGACTGTTTGAGACAATGGATTGCCCAGAAAGCTGCGTCAAGATTTTCTTTTAAAATTTTACTTTTATGTGTATGAGTGTTTTGCTTGTGTGTATGAATGTGCATCGCCACATGCCTGGTGCTCTGGAGGTCAGAAGAGGGTATCTGATCCCCTGGAACTGGAGTTGCAGATGATTGCGAGCTGCCCTGTGGGTGCTGGGAACTGAACCCAGGTCTTCTGCCAGAGCAGCCGGTGCTCTTGACTGCTGACTCCTCCCTCTAGCTTATACTTTAAGGTTTTCTTAAAAGCCCAAACTGGGCTGGGCTCGCCGAGGTGGGTACTTCTTCCTCACCCACCTGAGCAGGTGGCAGAGCCCAGAGTTTCCTGGCTAAGTATTTGTACTGTCCCAGGAGGCCACCTCCTTCAGCTGCAGGGATGGGTAGGTCCACCTGAGATTCTAAAACCCAGAAGGAGTCTCCATCATCACCAGACTGAGAAGCCTCACGGTCTCCCCTTGGGGGCCAGATGATCCAGCATCGTCTTCAGGCTGGATGTCATGCCTGCCCTTCTTTCCTGGATGTGTGTGTTTTGCTGTGTGTTCAAGAGGTAATACAGTGCCAGCCATTTGTACAGGTGATTTGGATCAGGTATCTCAAGTTAGGCTCCCTAGAACCTGGGGGGGGGGGGGCTGTGAGAGGGCCTGTTGTGGGGGTTGTTTACTGAGGGGTGCTCCCAGGCAAGGAAGGCAAGAGAGCGTAGGGCTAAAAACACGTGGCTTCCAGACTAGAAAAGCTCTGAGGAGGCAGTCATGGGTGAGAAGCTGCAGGTAGGGGCAGAAGCCAGGACATTACACTTGCCAGCATCAGTTGACGAGATGGGCTGTGGACTTCCTACTGGAGCTGGCCTGCGTCTTGTGACTGCCCAGACACTGCCCAGCAAAGCAGTGTGCATCAGCCAAAGGCTGCAAGTACGTGTGATTAGCAGCCGGCACCTGCGGCAGCGGGGTGTGGTGGGGCAGAAAGGAGGTCAGGGCTGGACACCCACCACCTCTGCTACCTCAGGCCTCTGTGACCATGGGTTTGGAGTGTATGGATTCAACCTATCATAGATTTAAAAGAAACAAAAACATGCAAACAAAAACCCAAGACCTCATCTATGCTGAACTTGTACCAACATTTCCCCTTCTCTTTCCATGAAGAATACAGTAGCTGTTAACATTTTCATTGTATCGGGTTCTATAAGCTAGAGAGGATGTGGGTAGTCTCTCTGCATATACTGTACCATAATGTCTACGGAGGCTGAGTGTCCTCAGCTTTTGGTCCCTGTCAGGGGTCCTGGACCCCTCCCAGTTTTGAGGGACAATGGTACTAAGTAACTCAGAAGGTTTTGTTAGGGACCACTGTGGGTTTCTCTTTGCCCACCCTGGCTCTTCTCTGGGGTCCTCATGCCTTTCTCACAGCTAGCTGGTCACTCTGTCTTGCTAATCTCACACCTCTCCTCTGCCATACATACCACCGCTGCTGCTGTCTCCATGCAGAATCCTTTAACTGCTTACGGTCCTGTATTGGTCAGGCATGTGCCGTGACAGACATCTCCTGGAGTCCAGTCATTCGCTCATGCAGCAGCCGTCACCCACAGGTGTCTCTAGTTGGATGGTTTCCTTTGGGCCATCCCCTGGAGCTACAGAGTCATTGCTGGGAAGCCCATGGGTGACTTCCATAGGCTTAGCCTAGAAGTGTTAGGTATCACTGGTGTTGATGCCTCTTTTGTTAGAACCCAGTCGCATGACCATACCTAACAGCAAGGGCTGCTGGGTAATGCAGGCCATATGTATGCATACATGGAGAATGGCACAGTGGTTGGTCACCACGTGTAGTTTGCACATAAGTCATCTGGACCACTCTGCTGACTCCCAGCGCATCTGTGGCCACCTGTCACTGTGATGTTGTAGTAATTGGCATCAGAGCGCAAGGCCGTTTCTTTTTCTGTGTAGGAAGCAGGTTTAGCCCAGTCTTAGCCAGGAGTGTGCCTCCTGCCTAACAGCTGCCTGGGTTTGAGGTACAGGCAAACAGAGCAAAGGGTGCCCCCAGGTTCCAAGGCATGACCTCATCAACACTGGCTTAACCAACCGAGCTGACTGGACAGCCAGCAGAGGTGATGCACCAGGGCTATGACCATCCCTTTCTTCCACAGCTTCCCAGGGAGCCCGGCTCAGCTCATCTGAATCCCCCTTTGGTGCTGACAGCGATTCCAGTTTGTGTCTACTCTTGGCTCTCACTGGAGAAGTATGCCGAGAGCCAACTGGATCCCCGTTGGGGCAGCTTTGTTTTCCCTGCTGAACACAAAATCCCCTGTTCACTGGGAAATCTGACAAGGAGACCCTGTGGGGCAGGCCGGTGGGAGCAGATAGCAGTGAATACAGCGCCCCGAATAGCTTCAGCTTATTAAAGGCGGATACACGGGCTAACTCTGCCCGCCGAGTGGGAGATAGAATGGGGGCACAGAGCTGTTACAGTGGATTAGCAGCCGCAGACGGACGGAGGCAGGTGCAGCCTTTTCTGCAATTTGGAAGGGCTTAGGAAAGACAGAGCCTGTGCTGTGAATCCTTCTCTTGGCCTCGTTTGGGCGACAGGCTGAGAGTGGGGGATTTCTTGTTCAGCCTGGCTTGGGAGTAGGTTTTTTTTTTTTTTTAATGTTCGCCTTGTCCCTTCACCAACTCCCAGAATTCCTTGGGAATTCTGAGGAAGTTGCGCACTTGTCCGCTTATTCATTTTCTGCATGTTCATCCATCGTGCATTTTTTAGGGCCCGTCGTGGGTGCCGGGGTTACAGTGCCGAGTAGACAGCACTGTGCCTTCCTGTCAAAGGGACCCTTCAAGCTGTACTATGTGGGGAAGATGTGTAAGTACAGTGGGTGGTTCCAACTCCGCTGTGTAACTGTTAACCAAACTCCAGATCCACGGCCACTAATGTTACCTTCTGTGGACCAACTGGCATTGCCGAGAGCCCGCTGGGTCCTTGCTGCTTAACGGATGAAGCCTCAAGTCCAAGGTGGCTCGCTGATCTTCCAGATGGGCTGCTGTTTCCTAATGGCACAGATGGCAGATAAGAGAGAATCCCTGAGTATCCACAGGAAATTGAGTCTAGGATCTCAGGGTACTAGAATCCACAGACGCTTAAGTTCTTTCCATAAACTAGTGTAGTGTTTGCATGTAATTGTCCTACATCCTTCCATGTATTTTACCTCATCCCTTGATTGCGCATGCCTAAAAATGACATGCATGCTGTGTATGCATAGTGTATTTTTTCAATTTAATTTTTTATTTATGTCTGTGTGTGGGTGCCTGTGTTTGTGTGTGTGTGTGTAGGTATATGCACATATAGAGTGCAGTACTTGAAAAGGCCAGAAGAGGGCATTGGATTCTCTGGAGCTGGAGTTAAAAGCTGAGGGGGGTGCTGGGAACTGAGCTTAGGTCCTCCAGAATAGCCACACGTATTCTTAACCATTGAGCCAAAGAATGGTTTTCTTTAGAGAATGATGATAAGGAGATGTCCATGTTTAGTACACATGCCTTTTTTTTTCTTCTAAAATATTGTTTATCTATAGTTTGTTGAATTTGTGCAAGCAGAGCTGTGATTGTAGGGGGCTGACTGAAGTTAGTGTCAGTGATATAATTGGAGATTTGGAGTCTTCAAGCAAAAGCTCTAAAAGATTGATCTTAGGAGGCAGAATTGGAATCTTAGGAAAGTCTTAAGATGCTACCTTCAGCCTCTTAGTTTAAATGTAGATCTTTGTCTCTGCATCTTTTCCTCCTAGGATGAGTACCTATCCCCATCTCTCCTAGCAGACACCCCTCACCAGCTGGATAGCTCATCACAAGCAGACAAAAGCTCAGTCTGTACTTTCCAGGGTTTGCAGAACTTTTGGGAGTGGTGAGCATTTTGAACTTTGACACTGATGAAAGGTTTCAGAACTCTTGAGCATGTCTCTGGGAGGAAGGAAATAGGATATGGATCAGCCCTCAGAGCCACCAAAGAGCTCAGCTACCAAGCAAGGAGGCATCTGAGACCAGACAGCCCTGAGTTAGCCCTGTGAATGAGTCCCATGGGTTGCTGCTTCCTGGCTTCATGGGTACCAGGTGTCTGCCACACATGCCCCTGATGAAAGTGAAAGCTGATTGGTGTTTTGTCCACCAGAGGTGTTCTGGATTCTCTCTAAGAGGCCTGACCAGGAACTCCCCAGCAGGTAGTTCAAGTATACTCATGGCCATCACAAATTTTAATCCAACCTGGGTAAAACCCCGTCTTAAGATGAAATATCAAAGGATTTGGTTGTAGTTTGGTGGCAGAGTGTTTTCCTAGCATATGTGAGATCCTGGGTTTGATGAGAGAGAGATTGGGGGTGGGGCAGTGAATATGAATAGACATTGCTTTTTTTTTTTTTTTTTAAATGAGAGTCTTGAGCATCTGTGGATCTTGGTACCTGTGGATGGTCCTGGAGCCCTTGAATCTCCCCTAGATACTCGGGTGACTGTGTATAGACGCCAGGATATTATGTTCATAATGTGGCAGTAAAATTTACTTTCAGTGTTTGTAAACAGAGAATAGTTAAGCTGTGAATGGCAACCTGAGGGGCTTCCCTTGAGGATAGCAGTTCTGCCTCTTAGAAGGCTTTCACTGTTCACTGCTTCTCCCCAGAGAACTGCGAAAAACAGCTAAGTGACTCTCAGTGTTCACTGGCTTCCCATCATGCTTTCCAGGGAATCTGGAGCTGTTTCTCACTCAGCACTCAGCACAGCTGACCACAAAGTGAATAGGAGGCAGATTCTGTCCCATTCTCACGGCAACAGCTGAGGAACAGGGTGGGTGGATGGGCAGACTCTATGGGGGTTCTAAACACCGCACTGAGTCGGTGGTACTGGTAGCCGAGGGAGTGGGCTCTTCCTGTAGAAGTCTAGAGGGCTCTCCTGTTGGTTCAGTGGTTGGGTTGGTGTAGACTATTCCAGAAGGTGGACCTAAGACCATGTGGAGGGTTACAAAAGTCAGGTGACGCTCAGCCAAGAACAGTCCTGTTCTACCCTTGGGCCAATGGGATAAGAACTTCAGCTAGCTCCAGAGGCAGCAGGAAAGAGAGGATGGGCCTGCCGCTGGGGTCATGAGAACTCCTCTAGCTCTGCCACAGTGAGCCCTGTGGCCTGTGTCCATTCCCACAGTCCATGGAAAGTTACGGAATGACAAAGATTATGTCTGCTTATCCTTTAAACATCTAAAAGTACCTTACCGAGTTCTAGCCCCAATGGTGCTGTGGGTGCTGGTGACGTCTGTCCTGTGGTTGGTCAGGGAGGTGGGTGGTCTGGATGATATTTATTGATGGTGCTTCCCCTGTCGGCCCTCATTTTATTTTCTGGAGATAAGTTGTTTATCACAAGCCTTTCAAACTAGGAGCCCCAAGTGTCTTGTCTTTCTCGCGTCTTCTCTCTGTTATTTTCTTTTTCCTGTCCGAGTTCTTCTTCAGTGCCGGTGCCAGAACTCATCCATCATTTGGATGGAGGATTTTAGAAATAGTTTGGGGAAAAGGAATTTCTTCCCTGGGTCCAACAACACTTCAAATATGGCAGGCTGTGAACATGGCTTGATTTCCCAAAGGCATGGCTGGTGGACCGAAGGGCAGGGCATCATGCACACAGGAGGCAGTATTCGGAGAAGGGGGTGATGGAAGGGATGGATGATACAACAGGAGCCACACAGAGGTTCTTGCCCAGGTCCCTGAAGAAGGAGTGGCCCTTGCACTGGACAGGGACATTTAGGGGTCAATGCTCAAGTGGTCCTCAGAGCACCCATGTCTTTGGACAGAGAGACCTATCTTAGGAGCTCCAGGAAGTGGCTGACACAGCTTTTTGGGCCTCTCTTTTCTTGTGGGTGGCAGTCAATACTGGTTCTACTTCTTGGTGGCACAGGTCACACAGTAAGCGGGGTGCAGAGTGCATTGGCAGGGGCCATCCTAGTTTTCCCTCCCACATCCAGGCCTTCCTACTGCTTGGATTGGACACCGTTGCCCTCCAAGGCTGAGGTCGTATCTGCATGTGGGGCACAGGGGAGTCCTAAAGTCTGGGGTGGTCTGCATGCTATCCCTTTGCATAGCAGACATTGGCTGGGGGGCCTGTGGGAGGATAACTGAGGGTCAAGAGAAAATTCTAGATGTCTGGGAGCTGGTTTAGTCAGCCAAGGTGTCCTTCCTGCAGTCAGGAGGGCGGTTTGCAGCCCCAGAGGCTCTGGGCAAGAGGCTCTAATCTGATTACATGCTTTATTTGAGCCAATTTGTTTTCCAATCCATCTTGTTCAGCAAGAAGAAAGAGCATGCTGAGGACTCATTTGCACCCTCTTGTTCCAGGGGAAAAAGAGGGGCTGCTCCCTCCTGTGGTCAGTACAGCCCCTGACCTCTTCCAGCCTGGAACCCCACCCCCAGCCAGACCGCAGAACTCACAGGGAAGAAGCCTGAGGCCGCCCTAACACTGTCGTTCGTCCGCCACAGGCGGAAGGGCCTGCCCGTTTGTACCACTTCCTTAAGCCCAGCATACCTCTGTCTTTCCCTTTGGGGGGGGTCCCAGTGTGTTAGGAAAGACTGGAGCAGGATGGGCCTCGAGGCCAGGTAGCATGGGACCGGGGCTGCTCATCTCTAGGGGCTTCCCCTGCACAGACCTCCCGTCTCTGGAGTGAGAGCTGTCTGCAGACTCCAAGGGCTGGTATTTAAAATCTGCAAATATATTTCCATAATAAGGTGGTGGATTTTGGATCCGTGTTATTAAAGTCCAAATAAAACACCAGAGCCCATCCAAGCTCCCGGGAGAGGGAAGATTTATCGGCTCCCACCCTCCTCCTCAGGCAGGGTTCCGTGTGTGCCAAGCCTCACTTTTTATGTATTGTGGTGTTTCCCAAATTGCCTTTTTCCATCCTTTGGAATCTTGCTTCCAGCCTTTACTTTTCTACTGCTGACCCAGACTGGCTGCTTCCTGTGGGTTCTGATACTGAGCCTAGTGACTTCCGCCCTTGGACTAAGGCAAGCGGGGCCTAGGGGTCTTGGCCCACCATGTGCAGCAGCAGCCTGGCCTGTTCAGCAAATACCTGCTGAGGGCCTGATGCGTGTCCTCCTCCCTGGGGACCCAGCACACAGCCTCCGACTTCAGCTGGGAAAGGAGACAATGCACAAGTAAACCGATAGGCCTTTCATTACAGTGTGAGGCGTGCCCCGAGGAAACCAATCCTCTAAAGACTAAAGCAGGACAGGCAGAGGTCAGCCATAACCCAGGGAATCAAGGACATATTTGAGCAAGAAATGTCTTTGGGCCTAAACGGAAATTGGATGTGACAGAAATACAGTAAAGTTGGTTTTCTCTCACGGCTCTTTAAGTTAGAGTGAGAATAATGAGGGCTGCGATGACCCTGGTGCTGATTGCATGTCAGGCCTCGTCTTAGCGGGGGTTGTAAAAGATGGCAGTCACATCTCCATTGACCTCAGTCAGGAATCCGAAGCCGTAAGGCACAGTGCTGGGTTCAAGGACACACGGTTGTGTGGGGCCCCCAGCGCCAGCGCCTCTATGCCTTGGTAGCCTCCCCACCATCCAGGCTGTCAGGTCCTTCACGCTCCCCAACACCCTGTCCCCTACAGGGTCCCCAGCTCTAAGACTTGCCATTCCTACTGAAGTGACCAGTTGCCTTCTGAAGTCTGATCGAGGGTTCTGTGTAGCTGAAGTTTTCCTGTGTCCCGGCCTGCCGGCTGTCGGGACAAATCTCTCCCACTCGCGTCCCCCAAGTAAACATACAGAAACTTATATAACTTATAAACTGTATGGCCGTGGCAGACTCTGCCCACTCACATCCCACATCCTAAAGACCACTCACTGCCCCCTGTACAGGACCTGGAGACGCTCTTTCTAGACGGCAGCCTGTGCCTCCTAACTTCTGTGCCCACCCCCACCTCCACCCAGTGCCAGTGTGCACACTCTATGGTCAGAGTGTTCAGAAGGTCGAAGAGCTCACCAGCCAGGTGCCTCATGAGCAGCTGGCCACTGTTAGTGTCATGGGGCCTGTGTTTGTGGCTCTACTTGTCTGGGCAGGTGTGGTCACTGCCCCAAGCTTATCTTACACTGCCCCAAAGTCCCCAGGATCATTGGTCATGAACCCCATACCAGTTTTAGGGACACTAGGTCTAGTTGCTAGAAAGAGGAATAGACCATTCCAGATTGTGATGTGGATGCTAAGAATCGAGAAGGTTCTCCACTGAGCTCAGCACGGGAGGAGGAGCAAGCGCAGTTGAGGCTCCATGGAGTCCCAAAAGGAAAGGCACTGGAGGATCCAGATGTAGCTGCCGAACCTGGGAGTGGCCTGTTGTGTGGTCGGTTGTCTCTCATACCCAAAAGGCATTGTTCACTCTGTACTTCCAGGTGGGTCCCCCAGGCCACCCCTAGTCCCACGGTCATGTCCAACAGTCTGTCCTCTCCCTCCCTCCTGCCTGAATCCTGCAGTGTGTTGCTATCACTACCACTGCTGCTACCCCAGTTCACTGATGGGGACATGGAGGCCCAGAATGGTCAAGGGCCACCGACCAGAAGACATGCTTGTAGGATCCATTTTTCTTGACGGTAATGGTTTCTGCTAGCACCCCCATCAGTTGCTCCCACATAGAACTGAGGTCTCCAGAGTGAGTACCTGGCATGGTGAGCCATGTGGACAGCATGGAGGAGGAGCCTTTCTTGTTGGAAACACAGGTTTTAGGAAGAAGGGAGCTTAGATACTGAGAGACTGTGGCAGATCCGTGGGATTGCTTGTGTGACAAGGTTATATTGCGTGGCTTTCCAGTGACCTCACGGGATGACCTTCATGTCTCTGGCTCTCCACTTAACCTCCTGTCCCTCTCTACCAGTGTGCCCAGCTCATTGACTTCATTTTCTGGGCTTCATTCTTTTCATGACACTCACAGAGGAACTCATGTGAT
Organism: Peromyscus attwateri; assembly: GCA_902168425.1. NCBI lineage: Eukaryota > Metazoa > Chordata > Mammalia > Rodentia > Cricetidae > Peromyscus > Peromyscus attwateri. The sequence continues at coordinate 30,414 of CABHPP010146927.1, forward strand.
TGGCCTGCTCTCCCCGAGCCCCACCCCCACCACGCCCGCTGCTGTTCTCTTTGTCTCATGATCCGCCTAGAACTTTCCAGAGTCAGCCATGGAGGGAGGCGCGTAGGAGAACTTCTCAAGTGAATGGTAAAGTCATAGAAACAACGTGGCTGTGTCGGAGGAGGGACATTCAGTGCCGGGCTTGCTTCAGCCACTTGGCATGAGTGTGTGTGCCTACTTCTGCTGGTTTCCTGGGCAGAAGTGCCGTCTTCCCTTGGCTGAGGTGTGCGTCTTTGAAATTGGAAATGGAAATGTTTGCATCTCCTCATGCACTTTTGAGTTTTCCTTTCTCTTTCTCTCTGTGTCTCTGTCTGTCTGTCTCTGTCTGTCTCTGTGTCTCTCTTTGTGTCTCTCTCTGTCTCTCTCTGTGTCTCTCTCTGTCTCTCTCTGTCTGTCTCTCTCTCTCTCTCTCTCTCTCTCTCTCTCTCTCTCTCTCTCTCTCTCTCTCTTGACCAGGCTGGCCTTGAACTCACAGAGATCCAGCTGCCTCTGCTTCCCAAGTGCTGGGATTAAAGGAGTGCACCACCACTGCCTGGCTTGAGTTTACTTTCTTGTGAATCACCTGCTTACCTCCTTGAAGTTTTGCCAGTCTATTTTTTTATTGAGTCACAAGAGTTCTTTGTGGGTTAAGGACCCAATCATTTGCTTTCTTTGTTTAAACATTTGGGGGCTTCTCCTTTTAATTATTATATATATAATTAATATATATTATATATGATATATATATATAGTGTGTGTGTGTGTCTGTGTATGCATGTGTGTGTGTGTTTGTGCACACACTTGTGGAGATCAGAGGACAACATGTCAAAGTTGGTTCTTTCCCTCTACCATGTGGGTACCGGGGATTGAACTCAGGTCATCTGGCTTGGCAGAAGGCAGTTTACCTCCTGAGCATCCTATTGACCCCACACTTGGGGCTTTCTCCCACTTGATTGTCACAGAGGTCGCAAAGCACAGCACGCTCAGCTCCTATGTCAGTCTGCTGCTAGAAGTGGCTTCATTTATGGAGCTCCATAGCTCAACGTTGAATGGACATTTTGTCATTAAGGCTGGTGGGACTTCAGGGTGATGACCCCGTGGGCGAGACCAGCACACAGAGAGATAGTTGCATGGAGGTTAAGGAGCTCCAGGAGGCTCAGATCTTTTGGAGAAGTGACTCGGTGCTTGGACAAGTGCTTGTTGGTGAGAGGGTTAAGAAGGTGGTCTTGCCTGGCAGAAAGGAATCACCTCCAGCCGATGACCAGGAGTCAGAATTGGGAGTGCTGTCCCCATTGCCCCACGATGGCTGTTGTGAACTCCCCTGGGTTCCCCTGGGTCCCCTGATTGCTGACCACATTGGAGTTGGGCTTGCTGGCCTGGGCAGAGTCCACACTACCTACAATTGTGGGTCAGGCAAACTGGCTCCACTTGTCCTTTATCACCTGCTGGGGAGAATGACCTGACCAAGACAGACAGACAGCTGCTGGGTGTACTCCCTTCTCTCCTTGAGCCATTTCCTCCCGTTCAGAGGGAACCAAGAACCCTTACCTAGCACCGAGCCATGGGGGGCGGGCAGAGCTCACCCAACTCCCTAGGGTTTTCCACCCCATGGTGGACCACACTGACTAGATGTCCCTCACTCACCCCTGTCCAGCCCACAGCTTCCCAATGGCAACAGGAGCAGGAGCAGGGGCATGGCCGAAGAGTGGGCCAGAGCTACGAGAGGGAGACCTTTGCCAGCTCCCCGCCCTGCTCTGAGGGGAGGTGCCAGCTGCGGTGCCCCAGGCTCCCGCCATAGGCCGCCAGGCTCTGCTTGCCATATGCTTGGAGATGAGCCTGGAGCCGCGAGCAGGCTGGCCCAGCAGGGTTCTGGCACCTGGGCACAGGAGGCAGAGCAGGGGGGCCAGCTACCCAAGGTGCAGGAGAGGCCTGAAGGGGCTCGGCCTGTGGGGCACCTCTTGGCTCTTGGCTGTGGGTTGGTCAGGAGAGCAGGTGGGAGGGCTGAAAAGGAGGTAGGCTGCTCCCAAGAGGGGCTGGGATGCCAGCCAGCCGGGATGAGCCTTCGCAGGCTGGGCAGATGGCCCCTTCTGGGTCCCAGCAGCCCTCCCCCGGACGGAGAATGTCCAAGCGGAGACCAGGTGGCACCTGGGGCCAACCCTGGCAGCCCTTGTCTTTGGTGGGGGAAGAGAGCCCGGTAGAAGGAGCACCTTGGAGCAGGTGCCCCTGAAGATCTGCCAGTGTTTACCTGACCACTGAGCCAGAGCTCTCTAGGGTCAGCAGGAGTGGGATGGTGGGTGCTCAGACCACTAGGTAGAGTGGATGGGTTTCTAGACATGAGGCTGATGATCACGGGTCTGTAGGATCTGCCATGTCTGGTCCAGGGTCTGGCAGCTGTTGTATCAAGGTTGGGACCTATGAAACTGTGGTATTGTTTTTTGTTTATGTCTTCGCCTTGTGAAATGGTCGATTTCAGTGCTTTGATGCAGTCTGTCATTTAATAACGTTCCCATCTTTTTCTGTTTCTAAATAAATCAAGTAGCATGAAATGGCCATGTCCATCCCAGGCTCACATGGCCATATCTGTGAACCCGGCTCATTCTAGACATCTCTCAAGTCTGTCTGTTCAGTTCGGTCATTTCAGTTCTCCTGAAAATATGCGTTTCTTTCAGATTCCAGGATTGTCGCCTGGAGTCATTGTACAATAATCTTCTAATTCACAACATTTCTTTAGGTCAGGGTTTTCTCATTCTTCTTAGTCTGTCTGTTTTCTTTCTTTTATTCATAATTAGACATGACAATGTTTTGTCTGGTCTTTTTTTTTTTTTAAGTTTGTTTGGAGGCATTTCAAAGAGTCAAGCTTTGGGTGTATTTGTAATTTTAAGCCCCCCCCCATTCTGCTTATTTCTGCTTCTGCTGTTATTAATTCTTCCTCTCTCTTGGAGTTTTGTTTTGCTCATTTTTTTTTAAGTTTCTAAGGCTGAGTCTGGTTTACTCATTTTGATCCTTTCTTTCGTCATAGCAAGTATTATTAATTATAGTGTGGTCAGGAAGTGTGGACTGTACAGCTTCTTATAATTAATTTAACATTTTTTTCTACTTAGATGTGTGTATGTGTGTGTGTGTTGTCTGTCTGTCTGTCTGTCTGTCTGTCTGTCTCTGCTTAAATATATTTCGGTGAAACCTTATTACACATACAAAATAATTAAGACACTCTTACATTTGTTATTTATTGTGTGCCTCTGTGTGGGTATAGGTGTGTCATGGTGCAGATGTGGAGGTCAGAGGACAACTTGTAGGAGTTGGTTCTCTCCTTCCACCGCTCGGGTTCTGGGGATTGAACTCGGGTTGTCAGGCTTGGCTGCAATCTTCTTTACCCCCTAGGCCATCTTGCTGGCCCCATAAAATAATTTTACTTGGTCACTTTTCCTTATGCATTTGGAGCATGCTTGTTTTGAATTGTGCCTTTTCTGATATTAACATTTCTGCTTCTTGGCTCACTTTTGTTTGCATTTGCTGGTACACAAAACCTTTGTCCCCGTTTAAACTGTCTTTTTAAATTTCCCTTCGATCCTTGTGTATGACTTACCTTTCTTGTCAGCATTACAAAGTCCCTGACAAAACAACTTGAAAGGAGGAAGTATTTATCTTGGCTCAGGACCTCAGGGAGGGTCAGGTCAGTCATCAAGGTGAGGTGAGGCAGAGTGGTCCAGGGGGCTGCCCAGGAGAGGGGCGTGACCGACCACTCTGACTTTTTTTCTGGTCTCCTTTCGTTGTGTCTGAGCCTCTGGCTGCTGGATGGCGCTGACACACTGATGCTGGGTCTCCTCCCCTCAGCCGCTTCCCTGGAAACACCAGCCTCTGCATCCCTCGAGGTGGGACTGACTGTGTGGGAGTCTCTGAGCATGTGCACTCGAGCGCAGTGCTTGTGGAGGCCAGAAGAGGGCATCAGATCTGGAGCGGGAGTTACGGGTGGTTGTGAGCTGTCAGTGAAGGTCCTGAAAACTTAATGCCAGCATCTAGCCGCCCCTCCCCACCCCCTTCCCATGATTCTAAAAGCAGTTAAATTGACAACAAAGCCGGGCGTTGGTGGCGCACGCCTTTAATCCCAGCACTCGGGAGGCAGAGGCAGGCGGATCTTT
>CABHPP010146928.1:0-37494 GCA_902168425.1 Peromyscus attwateri
TTTTATCAAAACTGGTAGGATAGATGTTCTATGAGCACCATACACATGTATGGTCTATAAAACATATGGTACTTTGGAAATTCAGATTTCTTAATTTTTCTCTCATTCACTTAGATTCTGTGAAGCACACAGTAAAACTGAACAGTGTGAATACACATCAGAACACAATTCCCTTAGTTTTCCCATCTGTTCATTATTCCTGATGCTAATGTGATTAGCAAATAAAATAAGGCAATAAAAACAATTGTAGCATACAGATCCCCTGCAATATGTTTTTATTCTGGGTCATGACCTCTGGAAATATTGGACCGATTATTTTACAGAACTATTAATGAATTAATCTCATTATAAATTAGATTATCCATCACTTGAAAATTGGACAGATGGTAATTTAATTTTAAAATAATTCTAAACCAGTTCTCGAATTCATTGTTCAGCAACAATCCGAAAAGATTTTCACTCTAACTTTTCATCCAGGAAGGGAGATATTTTCCCCTCTACCTTTGGCCAGAAACAATTGGGTTTTTTGTTTGTTTGGTTGGTTTGGTTTGCTGTTGTTTATATTTTTTCTTTCATCCCTGAAAACTGACTTATTAAGTCACTCGCTTCCATTAAATTATTTCTCAGTCTTAGTTATATTTGACCAACACCTTTAACAGTAGTTTGATGTTTGGACTTTGCTTTCCTGAGATACTGTCAACATTACACGGCAATGTCGGTTGGTATTTGAGTGACACACCCCCTGGACTTTCCAGTTTATTTCTATCAGTCATGACAACAACCTTGAAGGAACTGCTGCTGTTTTCACTTTGTAGGTAATGAAGACAAGATGGATGCCAAAAGTGTGTATTTCCTCAGTGACAGACTTAGGGCTTCAACTCAACCTTCCCGTCATCATAGTCCCAGATCCCTCCCTAAGGCACAGTATGGTCTGTGGGCCAATAGAATTGGTTGACTGCTTTATCTCTGCACAGTCTTGGTAGATATGGATTAAATAATAGAGCATGAGCAGTCTCATTCATGCAGAAAACTGTACTTCTCTAGTAAGACCAAAAAAAAAATCTTCCCTTGGAATTTTTACTTTTCTTAATACAAAAGATTCAAATCAGTTAGAAAATGCCATAAAACATATTTATATCTTATCATTTCTATCATTGTAACTTTGTCTTCGCTCTCAATACCAAACCATGTTCTCAGACACGAGCAACGTTTTATGACTGTGGACATATTACAAAGATAAAGTTTGCCAAAGTTCTACTTCTCTGGACTGTGGCAAATAATGAAGTATGTTTTACATACACACACACACACAAACACACATACAAATAGCCTCTACCTGTATTGAAAGATCTCACTGAATTATATTTTATTTTTATGTATATGTGCATATGATTTTTAATGTGCAAGTGTGTGCAGGTGCATTTGTACACATGTGCACGCATGGGTGTACATCTCTCTCTCTCTCTCTCTCTCTCTCTCTCTCTCTCTCTCTCTCTCTCTCTCTCTGTGTGTGTGTGTGTGTGTGTGTGTGTAGGCCAGAGTTCAGTTACTGAGAGGTCTGTCCCAGTAACACACCTTAGAATGCCATGTAACACACCTATCACCCATAAATCATAACTACAATAATGACTTGGCATCCTGCATTTAACATGAGAAAATGTGACTAGTTCCTCTCCCAGGTCTTCAGACGATATACCAGATCAAACTGGCAGACTCAACCCTTGCATCTTCTTCTGGTGGCCCGTCCAATACTCACACAGTTTTGCCCACCAACAGCTATGAAGCCATTCATGATTCTTCCCCTCTCCTTAACCTTGTCAGAAAAGATGCTAGTGCTCCCACAAACCCAGCTCAAGTGGTCATAGTTGCCCAGTTTCCCAGCTGCCCTCCTGCCCCCACAGTCTAGCCTCTGCAGCAGTAATCTTCTAAGCATTAATCAGATCAAGATATTCTGCCTGCTTAAGACCTGCCAGCTGCTTCCCATTGCAACCGGCCACAGATTTTTCCCAGGCTTACACATTCAGCCTGTGCCTGCTCCATGACCTCTTTCCTGTAGCCTCCTACCCTTTCTCTATGCCTCAGTGCCTCTGGCCTTGGCCTTGGAACACACCAAGTTCCTTCCGTGTCCAGGGTTCCTGGCCTGCTGCCCCTCAGCCCTTTCTTCTCATGTCTGCGCTGAGCCTGCTTCTTTTCAGAACTGTGATGGCTTCTCAAATGCCACCTCCAAGACAGCTGCCTGCCATGACCATTCTGGCTAAAGCAACCCCCTGCCCACATTCCATGACTCCCTTTCCTCTCTTTCCAACCCTGCATCTAAATATCACATTAACTGATCCATTTTCCCAATGCTCAGTCTCCACTATTGGAAAGTTAGCTTCTTGAGAGGGGCTTTGGGGTTCTGTTTACTGCTGTTTGCCCAATACTGGAATAGGGTTTGGAATAGAAAAAACACTCAAAACATATTTTGTGTCTGACTGTAAGTGTTTTCTTTTCTACTGTGGAGTCTGGTGATATGAACAGGTTTGCAGAGATCTGAAAATTTGATGTTAGACAAAGAAGGAAATGTCAGTCTGACTGATTGAAAACTCCTATGGATTTTGAGCTATGTGAATTTTTATTTTATATATCTTAATAACGACATATTTTAAATGGTGGCCTGAGAAGTGTGCCTTTTTCAACATTAAGGACTAAACCTAGTTCCTTATGCTTGCTAAGCAAGTGTCTTCCATTTAATTATATCCCCAGCCTTCTCTTATTATTTTCAGACCAGTTCTCACCTATGACCCCAGGGTCTGGAACTCACTCTGTAGACCAAGCAGGCCTTGAACAGGTGATCCTCCTGCCTCAGCTTCCCCCAAAGCTGGTGTTACAGGCCCACTGCAGTCCACTTTACAAACACTGGAAGAGTCTTTTTCCAAAGCAGACTCTAAACCGCTTTGACCGGTTTGAGTCTTCCTTGAACATCTCCATTCTTCATGTGATGAGAAACGTATAATGTTAATTGGAAAAGGGTGTCTTGAAAGAAATGATTTAAACATAATCATCATCATCATCATCATCATCATCATCATCATGAGATAGTGTAAACATAATTTTCAAAGTTGTATAAGAAGCACTGAGAAGTGGGCCATGGACATTTCTCCGAGGATGAAAGCACTTGGCACACAAACCCATATAAAGCTGATGCGGTGGCACACACCTCCACTCCCAGCACTCCTATGCTAGGATGGGGTGGCAGAGATAGTGAAGACTCAGACTGCATAAAGTAATGAAACCATGTAAGACAAGGGGCTAATATCAATATTCTGTATATGCATGTAATGTAAAAATATTTATCTGAAGTCTAAGACATTTCAAAAAGCAAATCCTATTTTAAGCAGTACAAAACATCCTAGGATTCAGTGTTTATGGAAAACTCTTTTGGTTTCTTGTGGTGTCCCTTTTCCTCCCTCCATTTAACTAAAACATTATTTTGGTTTTGGTTTGTTTGAAGATTTCTTTTGTTCTATCACTTCTTAATTAGTGCATGGAAAATCGGGGGTGGGGGCACATTACAGCCACAGAATTTATGCTTAGTATGTTTGAGCACCCTGGTTCACTCCCCAACACCCCATCAAACAAGAGCATAGGAACTCTGAGAGTAAATGCATTGTAGAAGAGACAGAAGCCAGCTTATGAGAAACTGGGCAAATTGACTTTTCACCTTTCTGCTTGCTTGCTTGCTTGCTTGCTTGCTTGCTTGCTTGCTTGCTTGCTTGCTTGCCTGGTTTTGAGGCAACAGTTTGCTCTAATATTTCAGGCTGGCCTTAAACATGTTATAGTCTGGCCTCAAACTCATGACCCTCCTACCTCAGTCTCTCATACTGAGATGACAGGTGTGTACTGCCATATCCACCTTTCCCCTCCTTGCTTCTCCACAGCAGTAGGTGTTTTAACAACGTGCTTATCTTCATCTCAACCCATCTTCAGCTTACACGTTCCTTCTTTGGGTTTTTGTCTTTCGCTGAGACAGATCTATTACAATACTGCAAAGCTCTGAATTCCTTCTCTATGTTCTCAACTCACAGCTTCATAAGCCTCCCCCAAGAACTTCTCTTACAAGAAAACACCATATTTTCCCTCCTCCATCATCATTTTCTTGATGCAAAACAAATCAGAGCAACACTCATCACTCACAAGGCTGTAGTTCCATTGTTGAGAAAGAATTTATTTTTGTATCATAACAAGTAATTTTAGTTAAAAAGCATATTTCATAATTTGGGACTGCTACTTGTTTCATCTACTTCTGGATTTAAGGGCTTTCAGCTGTTTCGTGTTTCAGGCTCCATCGTAAAGCAAAGCATCGGGACAGCAGAAGCACGTAAAAAGGAAGCTAATCAGTTGGTGGCAGATGAAAAAATAGACAGACATGAAAGGGACCTGGGAGCCGAACAGAGCCTCAGAGCCCTTCTTCCTGGTATCTGCCTCCTCCAGTTTGGCCCCATGTCCTAACATTCCCATAACCTCCTAAAATGCCACCCCCCTCCCCAAAGACTAAGTGCTCAGATATCATAGGGGGCACTTCCTCTTCAGACTACAACAGTAGCCAAGCTTGATCACAGAAAGACAAAAATCAAATGAAAAGTTTAGGCTTGCTTACAAAGCACTCCTCTATAGAATTCCCCCGGATGACAAATGTGCAAACTTAGAAGGTTATGAAAGCCAGAAAATCACCAAAACCTCTGGGCCTAGAAGAACTTGGCTCCAAGTGATAAAGGACCCAGTGAACTTGTCTCCCCTGGTTCAGATGGTGCTTCTTGGAAGCCTGTGGGGGCATATTCTTCGCTTGAGCTCTTTTCCATCCCATTTCAATGTACTGTGTTTATCTTGACCTCATTGCAGAATGTGAAGGGTTTTCAGAAGGAGGAAAAACTTGGGCGGGCCTATCTGTTTCCAGGCTCATGCCACTTCTCCTGAGAAGGAAGACATTCGGAATCAGTGTGCTCAGCCTGTCCTGTCACAGGCAGTCTGAAGAAAAGTTAAGCAAGCACACAAGACAAAAATGAAAACGAAGGCTGTGAGCGGCAGTGAGGGTATGAAATCTAAAGCTCTCACTAGATGACCACACTGTACCTTCTCCCTTAAGGTTATCTTATACCCATGGTCTGGGGCCTCCAACCTTGATACAGAAGCACCACAGCCCATCCTGGGTTAGCAGTGAGCCCAAGGAGGAAGGCTGCAGGTGACTGGTTGGAATGCGATGGTTCATGAAATTCCTTATAGTTAATATTCATTCAAAGCTCACAGAAGACACAACAGTCTCCTAAAAATTTGACTGATTAGGCAAACTTATCAACTTCTTTTAATGACGTAGGCCTTCGTTTCCTAGAAAATTTTGCAAGTATTGAATCTAATACTTGATCAAAATATGTGTATGTAGCCTGCTGAAGTTCTGCCTCAGCCAGATTTTGCTGAATTCTTTTCATTATTAAAATTTAACATCAGATGACTCATCAACCAAAGGCAAAAATGAGTCTTGTTTTAAGACAATGTACATAAATCAGTGCTCCTTTCTCAATTTCAGATACAAATAAAGACTGGGCATTAGATAGGGATTTCACATCAGCCAATAAGAACTGCTTGACACATGGAAGATATTGTACTCACATAAGGAGTACAAGAGGCAAGAAAATATGTATGCCTCTTCTGTCCTTAAGGCTAATATAATTTGATTGGACAAGTAAGACCTGAAATTATTAATATACAATGAGAATATACAACTACATTTTAAGTAATAAGAGGAGAAAAGTCCAAATTAGTAGTAGTATTTCCTAATCACATAGACGATAAGGCATCAAACATACCTCAAATTCAAGTAATCCCCCAAATCAGTAAACAAATGGAAATTTCACAAGGTCATTTAATATTTTTCTGGTCCTCTTGACCGATTCGATGGGAGGAACCCAGATATGGATAGAACTTCCCACATAAAAGTTAAGATAAGGATGGCTTGAACCAGGTTGACGTCACTAGGATTCCATTTCTCCCACAAGCCCTACCAACAGCAGGGTGTTTCCTAGCAACTTCTAACAATGTCTTGAGACATGCCTCTGCTCATCCCAGTGTCTGCATCAATAGTGTTGTTTTCTGTGTTTATATACCCTGATATGGGAACACTAGGGTACTCTGTGACATCAAGAGATGCTCGTCAATCTAGAAAGCAACAGCTGTCTAAAGAACCAATATGAGGAGAGGGAATAAGAAGATGTTTTTGTTTGTTTGTTCTTTTGTTTGTTTGTTTGTTTGTTTGTTTGTTTTAGAGCTGGATAGTCATGAGCCATTGCAAGGCAAGAACCTGATTTGCTGTGTTTTTCCAAGGCTGAGCTGTCTCTCATGAAATGTTGATAGAAAGAGTAAAGTGTATGGATCAGTATCTGCATCAACGATTCCATGATCAATGTCTTTGCTTCCTTCCCTCCCACATTCATTCTTCAGTTTCCTGCCATCCTCCACCACTACCACATTGCCACATCTAGCTTCGTTATATCTTTTGGAAACCCGCACACTAGGTAGCCAGGCAGCATGGTCACGACTCCATTCTCATCTGACTTGATGTCAATCACTCTATTCTATGCACTCCCTGACTCATTTCAAAAAGTCTTCTTTCCATGTGCTATCATTCCTGGGTGGTCACTTTAATTCCACTATCCAGGCTCAGCTACAGCTCTTTCCCTTTTCATACTCTCTAACTACTATGTCTTACCTCTCTAGTATAATGATCACATTTGTATGTCATCCTAGACCTTGACTCTGACCTCCAGACCTCTGTAATGTTGAAAAGCCTCCCAATTTTCTCAGTGAAACTTGTACAGAACCAAATTCAGCTCCTCATCCACGCCACCAGAAGACTCCTTTAACTACACAGATGTTATATACAGGTTCATATAGCAAGAAGTTAAAGATCTTTAATAGTAACCAATTCCACACTCCCAATCAATCCTTCACTAAGCATCTGCTGATGATTCTTTCCCATACATGGTTGAGGCGTGATCACCCTCCACATCTGACCCCAGTTTACCTTAACCTGAGCAGCAGCCATGTCTCTTTCCTGGTCTTTAACCTATACATGGTATCTCAGCTTTTGTTCTCTTCTTCTACATGCATTCTTCTCAGAATAGCAAGCACTATCTTTTAAAACCAAAGATCACTTAATACATCTACTTAAAACCCGTAGTTCAGAGTTCTGATGCCTTTAATTGCACACTAGGGAGGCAGATGCACGGGACTCTATGATTTCAAGGCCAGTCTGGACTACCCTGGTTCAGAGTCAGCAGGAGATACATGGTGAGATTCTGGTAAAAAGTTCAATGTTAACCATAAACGACAAGGTCATGTTGCCCCTAGTGCAGCAGTCCTCAACCTGTGGATTGTCACCCCTTGAAGGTCGAATGGCCATTTCACAGGACATCCTGCTTATCACGTATTTACATTACAATGCATAACAGCAGCAAAATTACAGTTATGAAATAGCAATGAAAATAGCTGTGGTCGGGGTCACCACAACATGAGGAACAGTATTAAAGGGTCACAGCATTAGGAGGGTTGAGAACCACGGAGCTAGTGTATCAATCACTTCTCATTGCTGCAACAAGTCCACATCGTAAGCATCTTCAGACAAAAAGAGTTTCTCTTGGCTTGCATTGTCATGGCAAGGAACATGCGGCTGTGTTCATGACAGTGGATGTGGCTCTTCCACTGGTCAGGGAGTGTGTGAAAGCTGCCTGCTGCCTCTCAGCATCATAGGAAGCAGAAAGCTCAGGCCAGAATCTGGCTGGGGTATCAACCTCAAGCCCACATCCCAGCCATACACTTCTCTAATGAAACGCCATCTCCTAGAGGTTCCACAAACTCCTGAAAGAGGAACATCTGCTGGGGACCAAGAGTTCAAATACATGCACATGTGGGACATTTTAAATTAAAAGGCAGTGCCTAGTCACTTCCTATTTCTATAGTGTCGTCCTCAGCCATTCTTCGATTCTAACCTAGTATGATTTTTATATTCTTAAAAAAAAAAAAAGTCAAGACTTCTAGTCTGGAAATTTTGCATATGTAGTTTCCACACTACTACATCAAACACTTTCCTACCTATTCTTCATCTATTTGATTTCTAGGTGTCAGCGTGCATGTAACTTGTACAGAAAAGCTAAATGAGGCTTTCCTGTTTGATATTTTCTTTCAGCGTCATTCACAACATTGAAGTGTCGTTTACGTGATTCACTTAAGTACTTTGGTTTCACTACTGTATCCTATGTTCCATGAAGCTGAAGACTAGATGGACCTTAGTTGACCATTAATAACCCCAATGTCTGGTACAGTATACAGTAAAAAGAGGAGACTCGGCACATATTTAGTGAGTGGGTGGGTGATAATACACAGTAAGAAATGAGGACACAGAAAGCAATTTTCATGCTTCTTAAAGTATGGGGCATAAAACGTCAGGGAAATGCACTTGCATTCGTTTGTATGTACCGAAATTTCTACATCCGGCCTGGAAATAGTCTTTGTTCAGTTATATCCCACTCAATGGCATTACACTTCAATGTCTACCCCACGTTACCAAAAACATATCACAAAAAACCTGGAAAGTGGCCATAGTAGTTAGTTAAAGCCAACTATTATATCCCCTAGCCTTGGAAAGCAATAACATTATTGCCTTGGAACTTACAGAAAATAAATTTTTTAACCTCCAATCTACCTACGGATCCATGACGTGGTAAAATCGGAAAGCAAGGGCAGCAGGTGATACTCAGATCCAGTAATATAGCTAACTAGGCATGGGAATGTCTAAAGAACTCAGTTCTACACTCATATCACTTAGACACCTTGCTTGGCAAGCTCTTCTAGTAGGTTTAGTGGGAAAAAAGAATGCAGCCCAATGCTTTCTACTTAAATAAACTGGCTGATGAGACAGAGTGGAAAGAATACAGACAAATTTATGTTCAGTATGTGCAAAGGAGACATTTCGGGACCTTCAATGGCTTAACTGAAACCTAAGATACTACACACACACACACACACACACATGCACACCCAAAATGATGCATGAGTTGGTAGTGTATACAGCATAGATACAGTAGACAGAGCAATGATTCATGTCTATCATAGGACATGTCTACAGCAGAGTAAGTGAGATCTCACATACTACTAAAAACAGCACACAATATTAATTTTACTTCTTTCTCAAATTTTCCACGCAACACCCTGGTAACCCTGAGGTGTTCTTGTCTCACTCTAGTATAAACACTTCTGTGGAGGGCAGTGGATACCCCAGTGATTACATGTTCAGTATAGACTCCCTTCAGTACAACTCCCAACCCCCCACTGTCACGTGCTTCCCTCTGCTTCACTCCTAAAGACTTTGTACCATTTGGATACGAATGCATCTTTCCTCCTCTTCATTTTGATATGTCATAATTGTCATTATCCTCATTTTCATGAAATCCCATCCAGTACTGGTTAGCAGGACCACTTTCTACTTGTAAGAAACAACATAAATCATGCTTCAAATGTGAGGCCGACAATCTCTGTTCTCAGTGTCCACTTTTCCCGGACAACATCCAGTCCTGGTTTTCATCCACAACAGTGCCAAAAGTTCTTTTTTTCTTTTCCTTTGACTGTGAATTCTTAAGTCTCCTCAGCATTTTCCGAACGTTTCCAGCAGCTGTTTGTCTTCACACGAAGGGCCAACTGTTTGCTGCGCACAGCCCCTGGACAGCCTGCTCAGTTTAAGCGTCTACCTTATTATGATCGGCTTCAGACCCTGCCGGCTCGTCCATCTCCTTTAATGCGGTACTGCAGCCGCTGGGCCCCGGGAGCTTTGGGCGTGTGTGTACAACATCACTGTCTCAGGGCACGTTCCACTGCTTGGGAAATGTTCTGGGGTTGTTGCACAATGGACTACGGTTATGAGAGGCATGAAAAGAAGTTGTGTGTGACCTTTTCCTTCTTGCCATATTTGAAGCCGTCTTCTCAGAGACCTGGCTCCCTGTACAAACTTAGACTCTTTTGCTAACCTCCTCCTTCTTTCCCAGGTTTCCAGAGCTCCAAACAAACCATCCCAGAAGAAAAAAAATGACACTGAACAGCCTCTGAAATTTCCATCTCTTTATTTCTTCTCTTCTCAGTTGTTTCATGCACTAATTGGCACAAGTTGCAGAGTTCTAGAAGGAACTTTCAGTGAGGATCACACTGGCTTATTTGCTCTCTCTCTCTCTCTCTCTCTCTCTCTCTCTCTCTCTCTCTCTTCATTCACAGGCCTTTGTAATTTCAAGAAACTCAAACCTTCTTTAGCATTCAGTGCTTAAGCAAAATCAATGGTTTGGATCATCTGACGGTAAATAATGCTCGTATAGCATCACCAAGTATTGTTGAAGGTTACTTGTTACTCCAATGATGCCTGAAAAACACAGATGAAAAAGTCACACACATAAAACACCTTGGAGAGGCACTAAGGGAAATAATTGCTACCCCGATCCCATTTCAAGTTCAATAGACTCCTGCCTCTGCTGGGTGTTCAGTTCGACTGTGGTTTGGAAAATAAAATTTCCATTTTTCATTCTATAAGTAAAAGCATATCATTTATATTTGCCTTAGGTGCTGAGGACACTCAGATTAACAAAGGAAATAAAAAGGAAGCTAAAGCCATGTCATACCAGTGAAGGCAAAGCTCATTTGAAAGTGGTGTTTCAAAAAACCCAAGAGTTAGTTGTTTCATTTTATTTATTTGATGTGTATGTTTTCGCCTTCATGTATGTCTATGCATCATGTATGGGCAGTGCTCCTGGAGTCCAGAAAAAGGTGTCAGAGCCTCTGGATCTGGAGTTATAGACAGTAGTTAGCTACCAAGTGGGTGCTGGGAACCGAACCTGTGTCCTCTACGAGAGTAGCAAGTGGTCTCGACTACGGAGCCATGTCTCTCAACTCAAAGTTTCTCTTATGCAGTTTTAAGGATAAATCCCACCAAGCATTCCTCAATAATATTAACTACTGCGGCTCTTGAGGCCTCGGCCGTACTTTTGGAAATCTAGCTGTTAGCACATTGAAAAGGACAGCACCACCACCAACAAAATATAAGAAACAACAGAAATGTGGCTAGGTCTCACTCTGAAGAAACAATTTTCTAAAGTAAATTTTTTTTAAGTTCTCTATCCTGTCTACAGGATGGTCAGAGGCATCTCCAGGAAGTTCCTAGTTCAGCCAAGGAAACAAAAGTATGGCAATATGGACATGCATTAGCTATGAGCCATATGGCTGGATTAATCTCAGGAATGCCACATCGTCTCATATTTTCAAAGTCTAAATTATATTTACTTTATAATCTAAAAAACATTCACTTTCAAAATAAATATTATCACAAACTAATAAAATGCTTATTTGATGCCTTACAGGATTACCATAAAATAAAATATGTAAATATTTAAGAACAATAGGACATTCCTTTTGCTACATTGTCTTAGCTCAGTGTATATTTAAACAAGTTATGAATAACGTATCTGATGGAGTATGTCACATCAACACTATTTGAAAAGTCTATGTTCCCTAATGGTAGAAATCAGTTGTCACTAAGATACTTAGACGGTGCACAGACATCAATAATTATAAATTAAATAACAATTATCAATCCAACCAAATGCCTCATTGTATAAATTCATGAGAAAATTATGACAAAAATTAGCAGCTAGCTTTTTGTATCTTTCCATTTGGTCCACCGCAAAGAAAAGAAGTACTATAGGTCCATTTTAGCAACAGATATTTGGTTGTGTTTCAAAACTATAATGATCAGTAATAACTATGCGTGCCTGTCAAAGTAACCAACAGATAATGGTTTATGTATTTTGATTAACAAAATAAATTATTTAATACAGGAAATGTGTTTTTTACTTTGAACTTCTCTTATTATGAAGCCAAATGGATTGAAGTTTTTGAAACAAAAGTGTATTTTCAAAACTTCAATGAAATAAATGATATTTATGCATATAATATATATAATAATACACACACAACCAGAAATATGTTTGAGCTTACCCCAATAAATCTTTAATTTTCTAATTCTCAACATTTCTAGGGTAGAGGATTAAAGGAAACACAGCATTTTAGATGGAATTTTGGCCCAAATACTAAAAAGAAAACATTCTAGGAATTAAAAATAGACTCAAAAAAGAACATTGCACACTTGCTGAGTTAGGATAAAAGGTGCCTAAAAAGTAGGCCACCTCTTTGGTCGGGATGGAGTGTCAGGTGTGAGACAAAATGAGGATGGCTTACAGGCAGTGACTTTGAAAATACGTTTGCGTCTGTGAAAAGAATTGACAGAGCGTCAGCAAGCCCGCCCTGTGTCCCAGAAGCAGATGAGCTCCACCTCTGCTTGTGCTTCCCATGATGCAGGATGGTGCCTGTGCAGAGGGACATGGGTAGGAAGGGAAGGGCACCACCCCAGCCATGACATTTGCTCTGTCTCTAGAATGCTCTAAACTGCTCAGGTACCGTGTTGGAGGAATCACCTTGAAATCTCTCTTTTACGGCAAGTTTCCTGTTTAGCCCCTTGCTTAGTAAAGTCTAAATACCTTTTTGAGGTGCAATATTCTTTCTTGTTATCATTTTCATTTTAAGCAGACATGGTCATTTGGTTGTCGTTGGGTCCCTGCTATATTGTATGTCATTTAAAAGGGGAAATGGGTATTTTGCCATACTTTTATTTTAAAAGGTAAAACCAAATATATCTTTGTTAATTCCAGAAAATAGATCATTGAATGAGTTACACTCAACACAAAGGTAAGGAGACCCCAGGATCCAAGTTCCTCATAAGGAAGAGTTAGCAGAATAAGTCTTCAACCCCCTTGATAGACCCCAAAAGTCATGAGGCCATATATTCTAAATCAGCAACAAGAAAGAAGTTGGAGATAATGAAGGATCATCTTACTCATGTTTCCAGCTAAGATTCTCAGTAATGGTAATAGCACAAGCCTGTTTTGCCAGAACTCTGGAGGCTGAGGCAGTTGGGTTGCCAGGTAGAGGCCAGGCTGGCCTACTAAAGTAAGACCCTATCCTAGAAAAAAGAAAAAAACTAGAATTCACTTGTCATATGACAACTTCATAAGCCAAGAGCTAAGCCAGCTTTGTGTTATTCTAATAATAAAAGCATTGTGGTGATATTTTATGTGTGCTGAAATGTGATATTTTATTTGTAT
This sequence comes from Peromyscus attwateri, assembly GCA_902168425.1. Taxonomy (NCBI): domain Eukaryota; kingdom Metazoa; phylum Chordata; class Mammalia; order Rodentia; family Cricetidae; genus Peromyscus; species Peromyscus attwateri. The sequence goes on from CABHPP010146928.1 coordinate 13,227, forward strand.
ATTAATAAATAAAGTTTGCCTGGAGATCAGAGGTCATAGCGAGCCATAAACAGAAGTCCGGCAGTGGTAGCACAAGCCCTTAATCTGATCACATGGCAGACAGAGTCTCTGTGTGGTCAAGGACACAGCCAAGTGTGGTGACACACGCCTTTAATTCCAGTACCAGCCATAGAGACCTGGAGGTCTGTATAGACAGGCAGTGATGAGGAAGTGATGTGGCTGGGCTTAGAGCCAATGAGAAGGCAGAGCAGGAAGGCAATAAAAGAGCAGGTTAGACAGGAAGAAGGTCTCTCTCTTGGGAAGCTATGGTGAGGTGGTAAGCTAAGGTTAGTCCGTGGCTATTCACTATTTCTCTGATCTCTCTGGCTGTTACCCCTGTATTTGGCTCTGTGTTTCTTATTTAATAAGACTGTTTAGAAATTCATCTACAAATCATAAAAATAATGATTGAGGAAGAATGCTAGGGGGACCTGGGTGGAAGAGGCAGGCCATGCTGAAAAGCCAGTGCTGGCATGCCTCCCTAGCTTCCGAGTGGGAAATAAGATCCCAGCCACGCAGTGAAGTTACTTCAAGGCCAGACATCATCCTGCTCTGCTCTCCCTTCCTTGGCGATTTTTTTATTTGCCAATGTGCTCATATTTTAAAAAGCAGTTCTGCACATTGTCACTAAACCAATTGCTTTTGAATTTGATGACAGGTATTGCTGTGGGTTAGATGTGGTCTCAGTGCCCCCAGGGCTCCGTGTGTTGAAAACTAGTCCCCACTACGAAGTCATAAGAGGCTGAAAAGAAAGTTAATCTAGATACGCTGTTTAGAGATCCTACCCCCGGAAAGTGGTTAGGACTAGATTAGTGTGGCTCTTCCGGGACTGAATTCTGGAAGTTGGTAAGAGATGGGTAGACCCAGAGGTACAACATGTGGATATGTGTTTGTCATGTGATACCCTGCATTGCCTCAGAGTTCCCTAGCAAGAAAATTATGAATAGGTGTGCACACTGCACCTTTCCTCTGGAGAATCATGAAATAAAGCAAACTCTTTTTCTTTACAGAGCAGTCTGCATTGTTTTGTGGTAATAACAGAAACTGTATTGATATCATTATAAATAGGCTCTCTGAGATCACAACTGGTTGATGAAAAAGTTCATACCTACAAAAACGATCTCTATTATACCTTTGTCCAGATGAGTTCATTTCACCTGATATTGTTTCTTTGGATAGAGAACATTACATGAAACTGAACTGCAAAGCATCTAATATGTCTCATGAAAATGCACATTTTCTTACATTGTCATAGAAATAAAGATGTGGGGATGAAAAGATGGCTGAGTGGTTAGGAGAGTGTCCAGCTCCTGCACCAAACCAGAGCCCAGTTCCTAGCTCCCACACTGGGCAACTACCACCTGTGACTTCAACTTCTGAGATCTGACATCCTCTTCAACCCTCTTCAGGCACGCACCCCCCCCACACACACACACACACATACAGTGAGAGAGAGAGAAAGACATAGATAGATGTCTCCTTTGTTCTGGTAAATGTACCCTTGGTCAGTAATGTCTTATTTAGAAGTTGAAGAGGGAAGGTTTGGCCAGCCCAGGGCTCACGTGGAGTAGAAGGGTTTAATGTGTTATAATTTATTGTTCCTATTCAAGCCATCGCATAGACTCACTGAGCATCTCAACAATAACCAGCCTTCAGTTTCTCCTCCCCACCCATATTACACCCAGTTGTGTCTTATTTCCAGTAGTTGAAAACAATATCCTGTCTAACTTACTTTTACCCATAGTGCAGAATATTGATAGAAAATGAAATATTCAAGCCCCGGAGAGGCAGGGTAGACAAAAATTTAAGAACAGGGGTGTTGTGAAATATCTTCCGAAGAGATCTGAACATCCAGTCATTGCAGACAGGAGAATCGTGACAGATTAATATATATATATACATTTTACCCAAGCCTAGCTCAGTAAACTAGAGTTCATTGGGGTGCATTACAGGACCATTGATAAGAAAATACAAACAGTAGTATGGATGAGTCAAAAGCAGCTACGTCAACAAAAAGCCTACCCCATCATGGATGATGATTCACAGAAACTACATCCATGGGGCTTCCTGAACAACTGGCAGATAGTGCAGCTATCTGTACTCACCACCGCTTGTTGCAAACAAAAGCTTTTCTGATTAAAGCTGTGAGTGGTATTTATCTGCAAAGAAACACATGGCTGCTCAAGGTGCTGGGACACTTGACAACTGAGTGTTCAGCCCTAAAGAGGACATTTATACCACTCCCTCTGAGACTCAGGGAATGTCGTAGAAGGAGAGCAGAAAGAATGTGAATGTCAGAAAAAAGTTGGCAAGTGCTGTCTTGTCTTCTGCAGGACACAACCAGGGCGATCATGATCTCACAGCAGCTGCGGCTGCCTGCAATGGGCCTGCAGAAGGCTGGCCTATCAGTAATCAATCGTGAATTGGGGCTCCAGAGATGCTATAGCCAATGGGTGCTGCAGAAGGGAAAGACATTATCTTCGGTTATAAAACCACTAATGAACCCACCAGGCTCTGCTGGATGGCTCCAAAGTCACTGTGACACTGGTGGTCCCGGTCAATCTCAGCAAGTCACAAGTCACAAAACAAAACAAAAAGGCAGGAATGGGAGAAGGGGGCCTATAAAGAAAGAGGTAGAAATTGATGATTGCAGGGGTGTTCGGTGAGTGAAGGCTGTATTAGTTACTGTTCTGTTGTGTGAGAAAAATGCCATGACCAAAACTTAAGGAAAAAGAGCTTGCTTGGCTTATGGTCTGAGTGATAGAGTTCATTGAGACGGGGGAGGCATGCTGTGGAGGCAGAAGCAGGAAGCTGGCTGATCATAGCTTCATCCACACACAGGAAGTAGAGAGAAGTGGATAAGGCTATAAACCCTTTGAAGGCTGTCCCAATGCTGTACTTCCTGTTAAAGGTCCCATGACCCTCCCAAACAGTGCCACCAACTGGGGACCTAGCGTTCAAATACATGAGCCTATGGGGGACGTTTCTCACTCAAACCACCACAGGGGGCAACAGTAACCAGAGTGCATTAAATACAAATATGAACTTTTCAAAGAACAATTCACTAAGTTATTTTTTTTAAGGAAGGGACCAAAAAGAGTGGCTGGCATAAAGCAAGCATCCGGTGTCAGCTCCGGAAATGTTGCTTGCTCCCATTGAGGTTTGTTGCTCAGTCCTTTAAAGAATGGCTGACAACTGTAGCCAAACTATCTCTCTTACATTGCTTCCCTATCCAGTGTTCCTTTCTCCAACCTTTCCTACTCTCCCTAACTTCTGCCTCCTCCTATAACGTGGTCCAGAAGTCTTCCTTTCTTCTGTGCAGAGGTCCTACCCTGCCATTGCTGAGGATGCGCCAAGACCCCAGTGGATGCCCAGGGTCATAGAACTCTTTTGTATTATATTTCTCACATACCAATAGTGACGTTTAAATCATTAAGTAGACACTGTGAGATCAGCAATGATGCTGCAGGGTGAAACAGTTCACAGAGGATCTTAGCAACCTCCAAAAAGATTTTTTTTTTGCTCTTAATCTAAGAACTCTCACCTTTCACTTAAAAGGAGACATTTAATGTTATTATTTTGTAACCTCATGTTAAGTATATACTGTATTTTGGCCATTCTCACGCCCACACCTTCCTACTATGCCTAAACCCCTGCTTCCAGCCAAGTCCCCTTCCTAATTTCTTGTCTTATTTTTTCCTGTTTGTTTGGTGTGCTGTGCCCTGCTGAGTATAATCAGGGTTCCTTGCATGAGCATGCGTGGAGGGTTATTTATTTGAGTGTGGTAAGTTATCAGTGGTTATACCATTGAAGAAAATAACTCTCCCCTCCCCCAACAACAGTAACTGCCAATAACTTCTCTGGGAGAAGACAGGGCTCATGAGCCCCTCCCCAACCAGACACATGCGAACCCTGTAGGGTTTGCATATAAATTCTCCAAACTAAAGCTCTTCTGACAGCTAAACAATTTGTTAACATTAATTTTAATTACTAGAAAGAGAAACATGCTGCTCAAAATTCTATCACCCTTACAGATGCATCCCATGCAAGAAATTATCAAATCACTCCAACAAGAGAAACCTACCACTCTGTACTCCTCAGCCAAACCTCTCTGCTTGCTCACTCCATACATTTCACAAAAAATCTTCCTTACATTGTCCTCTGGCAGGCTGCGGTTGGCACCACAGCACGGCTGCCTGGCAGATCGTGAGAACCACAGCAGTGCATCCCCAGAGGTTCTATTACCCTGAAATCTGGAGTTAGCCACCTGTAGCCACCGATGTCCGTGTACTTTGCTAACCTCCATAGTATTCTTGAATGAGGGACAGGGGAGGAAAGGGGTGTTTGTCAGATTAAACCTAGATAAAGTAGGAGAAGCTGCTATCTCATAGTTGTCTCTCATCTTAGACTTTTATATTAATGTGAGAAATTTGCTATCTGCATCTGCATCTTGTACAACAGACAAGACTATCACAGGTGGACATGCAAACCACAGTGGTTTATTTTAATGCAATTATTGGTATCTTGTCTCATCAGACGTGAACATTCTGATTGGGAAATCCATGTTAATCAAAACTGACCTTGGCTTTCTAGGGTATACGATTCTGCTCGCCATCCAGATCAGCTTTCCTGGAGGAAGAACAAGGCAGAAAGGAAATAGGGAGTTACAGAGCCCAACACAAAATGGAGAGAGTCAGGTCCATTCTGAAGTCTGAGAAATTGAGCTGGGGTCCGTGACTTTATTGATAAAGGACATTTGTCCTAGAGTAGTTATTATGTTGATCATAAAAGAGAACCAAAACTAACATCAAGTTCACCTCTAAACGAATGGCAGAGACCTCTCTGGATGGCAGAGACCTCTGACATTTCACTGACTGATCCAGGCTACTGCCTCAAAATGATAACATGGACATACCTGCATCTCAGCATCCATCCTCCAAAGGGCAGAGCAGCTTAGAAGATCTCAGTTTTGTTGTTAAGGAAGAAAAGCTTTATCTTGGTTCATAGTTCCAGAGATTTCCATCGATGTTCAGTTTGCTCCTTTGCCTGAAGGCCTGTTGACAAGGCAATATCTACATCAGGATAAAGGGCAGAGTTCACCTCATGGTGGCCAGGAAGTAAAAAGACTATCAATGTTAACATGATTCACAACTTTCAGATGTCAAATATTGAGGCATTATTTATTATCATTCTCATTTCCAAAAGTTCTCATACTATATTTTGGTTTCAACGAATGTTCTGAAACTCCAAATGTCCTCCTTAGTTTCCACTTTCAGTAGATTTCTATCCCCTTAGGCTTCTGATAAGAAGCTTCAATAGACATGAAAAACATCAAAGAAACTTTACCTTCAGGAAGGAATATCTGCATCGTAACCAGCCCTGGCGTTGTGGGCATCAGAGGTTACAGAGCCCAAAAGATGCATATTTCAAATCAAATTTGTCAGTGCTTAGCACTACAACGGCTATCTCACTGCAACAGAAATATTTCTGGGTCCCAGCCAAGAGCTCACTTACACGGAGCAAGGTGTGATAAAAGTAAATTCCAACGCAGTGAACAAGGTTAGCGTTTGTCAGAAGTAAATTTATGGATGTTATTCAAGAGGCTTTCATCCGTACTCCTCGGCTGCTCTGATAGGACAGGGTAGTGCTTTGACAGAAAGTTTGGGAGCTGCAGATAGTGAGACAATGTGAATATTACTACATTTCGAGGGAGATGGATGCTATGCAGACACGGAGCTGCTGAAGGGAATTTAAGCTTTTATTTTAATATAATTGGTAATACTTATCGTGTCCCTGATAGGTATGAATTAAATAGTAGTTTGTCTCTTAGCCTTCTCAGAGACTAAATGAAAAAGAAGAAGAAAACAAATTCATGGTGCTAGCTGTTTTTACTTTGAAACTAGAAATAATGTGGAATTATGTTAAACTATTAACAAGTACTTTTATGTATTCAAAAGTATATATGCTTTTATTCCATTCTCCTGACTAGCATTACACATACGACACATAATTTTATGCTTGCTGTATATTTATAATTTATTAATTGTCTATGAAATTCATTTTAATTTGAAGAAATTTGAGAGTTGGGTACAGTTTGTTTTCATTTGAATGAAGAATCTCACTGGAAAGTAGAGTCTATTGGACAATATAATATCATCTACTCCGGGTTAGAAAGTAAGTTAAATTGATTCCTGAGCACTGGGAAGACTAGAGCCCTGGGAGAGATAAAGCCATGGTGATTGTTGGGCTCCCTGTGACATACAAGACAGTGCTGTTTAGAAGGTTCTAGTCTCGCTCCGGTGTGACAGCCAAGTGTCTGCAGCATTGTGCAATTCATTTCTTAGCCTGCTGAGAGCTCGGCATCCTCACAGCCGCCATGATGGAGAAAGAACAAAAGGGATGCTCTCCAAGAATGACACGTAGGCCTCAGGTGACAGGCCAGCCGAAGCAGAGGCAAGCGTGATAAATGAGTAGCCACTTAACTGAGTATGCATTATGAATAATATAACCAAAACCTGCAATCCACAAATACATGCATTTTTCTTATGAAAAGCAAGTTTAAAAAGAGATGCTTCTTTAAAGTGTTTTTTAAGCATTAAACAATTTATAGATAGAGATAGAAGAAATTATGAAGATGGTCCTCGAAGAATTGAAATTTGATGACTTCTAAATCCTCTACCATGAAGATGTTCCTAAAAGATCACCTCAAAAGCTAAAGAAATACTTCCTAACCCAGAACAGATATCATACTGCCTATCAGACTCCACTTTGCAATGAGACCCTTCATTCAAATGAAAGCAAACTGAAACCACTGAGTGGATGGCTGTATTACACACCAAAAGGATTTCAAATAAGTCTTTAAATGACGAAGAGAGAACCAAGCCCATTTCCCCACGTGCCCCTGTAGCTGAAGTTTTCCTGGTCCTGCCCGGCTCCCATGGCCCTGTGGCTGCTTGGACCCAAGTAAACACACGGAGGCTTTTATTAATTGAAACTGCTCAGCCATTAGCTCAGGCTAACTATTGACTAGCTCTTACACTTAAATTAACCCATAATTCTTATTTATGTTTAGCCACGTGGCTTGGTACCTTTACTCAGTTCTGCCTTAATGTCTTACTTCCTCTGTGTCTGACTGGCAACTCCTGACTCTTCCCAGAATTCTCTTCTCTGCTTGTCCCACCTATACTTCCTGCCTGGCTACTGGCCAATCAGCACTTTATTTATTAACTAATCAGAGCAACACATTCACAGAGCGATATCCACGGCATGCCCCCTTTTCTTCAAAGTTTCCTTTCATAACTACTCAAAAAAATGTAAACTCACTAACTCTCCCTGCTATCAGGTGTGAGTCCCAACCTCCTACCACTGCCTACAATGGGCTCTTGAGTCCTCATCTGAGACCCAGGCTCTTCAGCACCAAAGGATACTTTCCCATCATTTCTAAGGACAGAATTACTCATTGTGAAATTTTCTCTATAAACTGCTTTTGAGAACAAATGTGAGTGTTTTAAATGGAAGAGAGTAAGTTATACTGTCACTAATTCATTATGAATTTAACTATTTTTAGAAGGAAAATGGAGAAAATTCCTACAGAAACAAAAATATTCCAGACACTTATACATAAACATCTGTAATATTTGAAAGAATTCCAAATAAGCACAGAGAGAGACAGAGACAGAGAGACAGAGAGAGAAAGAAAGCACACACACACACACACACACCACACACACACACACACACACACACACACACACACACACACACACAGAGAGAGAGAGACAGAGACAGAGACAGAGACAGACAGAGACTGAGAGATGGAGATAAAGAAATAGAGACAGAGAAGAAACAAAAACTGCCAGGCAAGGCTCTTTGTGTAAAGGAAACAAAGGAGCTGTCTTTTCATGGAGCCCAGAAGTATATTTTCTAGACTATTTCTCTATTCTTTCAAGAGATTGACCATTTAAAAAGCCTTGTTGATAGTGACATTGTATGGTACTAATTCCAAATAATCAAAAAAAGGTGTTTTATGTAACTGAAGGAAAAAGCATATTGATAAAATTAATTCGTTATAGAGGAAAATGATATCATTCCCATCGTCCAGAAGAAACTAGATCAACTAGAATCTATTGCCATTGTGCTGAAGTGCATTCTGATAGGACATCTTTTCCTTGTGCTGCTGTCTGTAGTAGTATAGTGGTTGTTGTAAGTCCCCAAAGGTATCAGGGTAGAGTTCATCCCATTGTTGCAGAGAACTGTCCTCCCAGGAAACCCAAAGGCATGACATACATAGGTGATATTTCTACAAATCATGTCCAAGTCATCTCTTCCTTAAGCGCATTTCACAACCAGAAACATGAGCAGCCAACTAAGCTCCCACACACAGCTTTAAAAGTGCTCATTAAGGCAAATTATGTCCTCTTCCTTTACTAAAGAGCTTTCTTTTCAATTACTTTTTTTTTTATTTCAAGTGGAAAACCACCTTAATTGGCCAACATAGACTAGCACCCTTCCCTAGGAGAGCTATTGGAAAGTCAGAATATGCAGGTAGTAGTGGTGTGGACCCACAGAAATGGTGATTTTTCTATCATTTGAATATCATAGAGGAGAATAACAAAATATGAATGATTTTCCCCTCTCATTTGGAAGTTATTAGTAGACTTTCCTTTGTTCCATTGAGAGAGAAGAAAATATGAAGTTACAGAGAACCCATATGGCCAGCAGAAAACCCCATTTAATTGCTTTATTGCCAAAAATGTTAAATAACTTCCTGAAGAGGCAGTTCAAATGAAACATATGGCAGCTATTAGCAAGGGACCCTAACAAATTTAAAAATATGCTTTCTATGGGAACTTTCTCATATCATAAGCAACAATCATATTTGGTATGTTCATTCCATTTGATGAACACCTACTTTGCACTTGGGTGTATACAGCCATCTGGCATGAGAAGTCTCTGGTAATACCAAGAATAGATAGTTGGACACTCCAGGACCTCAAAACGAAGACCCAACTGTACTCATCAGGCACATCTCAGAAATCAAGGGAAAAAATCTCTTTAACAATGCCTCCTTCACAAGGGTTCAATGCCTAAAACCATTCCATTTCCACCTAGATAATATTTTGTTTTAAGATTTATCTATATTTTTATTAATGTGTGCATGTGCTATGCAACATATATGGGTGCCCCGGGATGCAAAAAGAGGGTATCAGATTAATTATTCAAGGTGGGTGTTGGGAATCAAAGTTGGGTCCTCTGTAAAAGCAGCAAGTGTCCTTAACTACTGAGTCACCTCTCCAGCCTGCCCTGCACCTGTGTACTCTTAATCATCTACTGCCTAATCATTTCCTTTAACACCATACCAGTGATAGAACTGACCACTATCACTCAACATCCACTGTGTGGAACTTTTTTTTTTTGTCTGTTCATGTGTCTTTGTCAACTAGATTGTGAATTCCACACTGAAGAAAATTTTTAGATTTTTATATCCAAGATATCTTAAGACATGTAATTAAGAGTCAACAAAAAGCTTTAATTAGCTGAATACTAAGTGCCAGCATTTTCTAATTGCTTCAATGCCTTATATCCCTTCCTAAATTCACAAATTACTCAATTTATGCATAGATCATTTTCTGAAGAGACAGTCTGGCCTCAAAAACAAGTGAGTGGAGAGCTATCCAGTTGTTATTATGATGTGGTCTTGCTTGAAAACAGAGATTATCACCATCTAGGCACATTAAACTTTGACTCTCTTTTTTCTACTTTGTAATATGACTGTGGCAGTTACTTAATGGAAATGAGATTTGGAAAATTAAAGCAGCATGTGGAACATGGTAAGATTCCAAAATAATCAGCATTAGTCACATGAAATATGGGCATGGGGCATATGAAGGGTAAAATATTTTTGTCTTATAACTCAACACAATGATTATAATTTCATTAAATATTCTACATACTAAGGATATATTTTTATAATCAAATACAATATGGGAAATGTCTGTCTATTCCTAGTCAACTTGTAGTTTGGGGCAAGAGTTTTAATTTATCTTAAATGCCTAAGCTATAAGAAGAGGACGATTGCCTAATTTCTGTCCAAAACAAATCTACTTGTTGTTTGGGGCAAGAGTTTTAATTTATCTTAAATGCCTAAGCTATAAGAAGAGGACGATTGCCTAATTTCTGTCCAAAACAAATATATGCATGTATATTTTGCAATCTCAGTCAATATCTTGTCAGAGATCCTCACAGACTTGTTTCCTTCATCAACCAGAATGCTCTGATATGTAGGCATAGAGGCCAACATCCCAAAGGGTGTGTCCTAGTTTTCATAATTGACCTTAGGACCACACCCAAGCTACTGGAATCTGTAGGACTTCATAAGGTAGTTCTGAGGATTGAGTGGATTTATGCAGGTAAAAGTTTAAATATATACCCTACATGTACTAAACACAAAGTGTCAGTTAACTTGTACTGGAGTCTTCCTCCATGAGTATCCTCTCATTCCCTGTCACCTACATTCACAATCTTGCCAGTAATTACAATTCTTCTATTGCCAGTACTGTTAGTCACTCAACATAACTTGATATTAAAAACTTTTCTGCTGAAGACACCATACACCATACACAGAACGTGGGAGAAATCAAGCTGGTACTGATCTGAAAGCTTGCTCCCTGATGGCCGGTTTTCATGGCACCAGAGGGTGTTATGCAGTATGCTGAGGAAGAGAAGTCATCAACCGTCTTACCTAGCTGTGAATCGTAAAATCTTTGATAATGACTAGCCCGGCAAGATATGCCCATGTGTGTAATAGTGGTGTGAATGTTATGGAAGTGACCAACAGTTATCCGATTGTATTCAAGGCCCACTCCACAAGAGGGCATTTATACTTAGTACCGTAAACCTATCCAAAACTCCTTGGCTAAGGAGCTCATAGAGAACCTATTACTATTATTTTGCTAAGTGGAAAATGCAGTAAACTTCCTTCTAAGTGTGTATCCCTACATTCACAGATTAGTGCATCTCTCAACCTTCATCAAAGAAGTAACTTTCCACATGTATCTTTCTCTGTCTGTCTCCCTGTCTTTCTGTCTCTCTGTCTCTTTGCCTCTCTGTGTCTGTCTCCTCTCTGTCTCTGTCTACGTGTATATGTGTATGTGTCTCTTTGTTTCTCCTCTCTCTGTCTCTCTCTCTCTGTCTCTCTCTCTCTCTCTGTCTCTCTCTCTCTCTCTCTCTCTCTCTCTCTCTCTCTCTCTCTCTCACACACACACACACACACACACACACACACACTCACTACGCATATAAGAACCTTTCCTGTCTTAGCTCTGTTGTTGTTGTTCCCTGAAGACAGAAGAAGCACTAGGTAGTCTGTAGTCGGCGGTTGTCACATAGAAATCTCAATGGATGGGTCACATGGACTTGTAAAAGCCTCTCTAATCTGCATGCATACATACAGGTATACCCACACACTCATCTATATGCACTACACACACACACACACACACACACACACACACACACACACACACAAGTTAGTGCCTCTGTGTCATTTTAAACAAGAGTAACTGAGAACTAGAAATTCAAGTTCCTTAACTCGTTCTGGGATTCACAAAGAATAGTGTTAACAGTTGTGCTTCTTAAGCTTTTGAAGCATTTCATTTTACTCATTCTGAGCCTTTATGCTTAAAATAATAGAAATAATAATGAAATGGAATGCACATTTTTAAAACTTTCATATCAATAAATAAACCCATAGAATCCCTGCCTAAAGTAATAGTAAGTAAGTAAGCAAGACTGTTCCTTTTTCTGGGTACCTGGGATGCCTTATGGAGGGCACGATATTCAGTTCTCCCAGCAGCCCTATGAAAAACATGAGATTTTCCACTTGTAATAAAAGAGGCCAGGTAGCTCACTCAGGTGCTTACTGACAGTCGAGAAAGGCCAAAGATTTGAAATGCTCAGACACTACTTTGTGGGCCTCCCAAAAATAGGACAAAGACATTCACCCAAAGTCAGAGGGCATATTAGTCTAATATAGTGCCGATGCCATTTAAAGATAATAAAGATGGATTTGAACTTCAGACCAGAGAATCATTATGGATTGGACGTGGCTCTCAAAGCCTGGTCTAATGGCTTCACAGACTGCTCCGCAAATACTTTTTTCTACTATTTTATCTAGTTTTTACTACATTTATGATACATTAATCCTAGTGGTATTAGTTAATTTTTTTTTCTAGTAGGGTCATAATTTTGTGCATTTCTTTTCTTTTTTTCAGGCTGTTCCATGTGTTGGAGAAAAGGAAATGGCTGGTGAGTTGACATTTGGATTGTGTTTTCTCTCCTCCCTATTTTAGAATGAAATTCCACCTTAAAAGTAGAAATCTCTCTAAGTATCTAAAGTGCACCAAATCTCATCAATTTCTGTGGGAAATGTTATTGATGAATTCTTAGCAAAAAAAAAATAGCTGTTCTCAAAATGGAAGAAAAATATGGCTTTTTAACATCACATTGTACTGTGTTAAAAAAAAAAACTTCTTGTAGCCTTACAATTAACTGCAATTACATTTTTTTCTCTCTTGGGGAAAAAAATTGATATTGGCCAATGTGTTGAGGAATGGTCTTTGAAAACTGATTGTTGGTATTTATCAAGCTTTTTTTTTTTTATCTCAAGTAGCTTGTTCAGTAGTCAGAAATAGATGTGCTCGGTGGCTAAAATGAATGATGGAAAGTAGTCAAGAGGCAACGTAACTGCTGGAGAAAAGATGGTCTTGTTTTTCACACTCGGTGATGATTGTAATTATTCCACAGTATTGTGAGAAAGTGGGAGAGGGTTGATGAGAGACATGAAAACAGGAAAAATTAGGCTGGAATTTGTGGAATTGCATGCTTTGAAGTCTGCTGGTCTTTCTCAATATTGTCTTCTGTGGTCTGCCTAAAGAAAATCAAGACGAAAGGAAAAGCAAAACCAGTTTGAATGCACCATGCCAACTTGAAGCATGTCCCTTAGTTTACAGATATGTGACCTTATTGAAATCATAGACGTGTGATGTTTAAGAGCAACAGTGATGCCAAGTTGCATAGATCCAAAAGACAGTATCATGACATCCAGACATCAAGTGCTCTAATGAGTTTAGGGCTTGTGGAAGATGAGTTTTTATTTACTCATATTTATTTATGTATTTATTTGGAAGAAGGAAGTCTGCATACCCTGGCATGGATATGGAAGTCAAAGGACAATTTATGGGAGTCGGTTTTCTCTTTCTACCACATGGGTTCTGGAATCATACTTGGGCCTTGAAATTTGGTAGTGAATGCCTTCACCCAACTGAGCCACATTGCCATCTTCGTCACGTGTGAATGGTGATGTTCATCTGTTCTTATGGGGATCTTTCTTTGTAGCTAGACAATTTTCACGCAAACAACTTAGCTCTTTAACTCTGCGAGCTGAACTTCTCTATCCTGTTTAGTTGGTGTCTGACTTCTTCACTCTAATAATATCGAGAACCCCTAAGAATAGGAGGACATGATAAGAATGGATCCAAGTTTCTGTGAAGGGAAAATGAAATTTCCTCTGTGTTATGAATGGACTCTGATCATACAGATTAACCACACCTTCCCTTATCAGGTGAATTCAAAGTAAATTGTTAAACCACACCATGTCGTCACACAGATTCTGCTTGACTGTCTAGTTCAACAAGAACTAAATGATGGCCGGGCGGTGGTGGCACACACCTTTAGTCCCAGCACTTGGCAGGCAGAGGCAGGTGGATCTCAGTGAGTCTGAGGCCAGCCTAGTCTACAAAGTGAGTTCCAGGACAGCCAGGACTGTTACACAGAGAAACCCTGTCTCAAAAAAAAAAAAAAAAAAAAAAAAAAAGCACTAAATGATTAAGTGTGTACATAAACATCTCAAAGACAACTTAGATTGCCATTTTGTCTGGGGTTGTGACATTCTCTGTAATTCCCTAGATTAGCTGTGATTTAAACAAAGTGTATAACAGAGCGATATTGTCATCTTACTCTGGAATGTCAGCAAATCCTCTCATTTTCCCAAGGAAATCATTCACATGTAAACTGTTGGCTGGTGGGAAGAGAGCGAAGGGAAGGAATATGCCCCTGTCTGAGGAGACAGCATAACAAAGAGCCAAGTCCTTCCGCTTCCACTTAAATGGTTCCACTTGGACATGGAGGGGTGCTTCATTGTGTAATTTCTCTGGTGTTTCAAAAAGACTATTGTAACTCAGAACGAAGCACAGCATAAGCAGCTTATGCACCAACTACTTCCTGTTCCCTTGCGCTGCGCATTCTCCTCCTCTGAAACGGGAAAGTGAAATTGACGGCCATACTTTCTAATATTTGCGTTTAATATTAAAGAGGCGAAAATCTCAAAGCTGATGTCTATATGGTGGTGCATGCCGGAAGCAGAAAGGCAGAAGCTAGAGGTTCACAAGTTCAGTGCTGCCTTGGGGCTACTTAGCAAAACCCTGTGTCAGATAGAGGATAGGTGTCATGGTACAATTCCACAATTAGCACTGAAAGGCTGATGCAGGAGGGACAGTTGAGTTCAAAGGAAGTCTAGACTACATAGTAAATTGTATACCAGCCTGAGGATTGCAGAGAGAGATCCCGTCCCAATAAAAGACAAAAAAAGGTCAGCAAGTTATCTCAGCTGGTAAAGGTACTACCACCAAGCCTGAAAACCTGAGTTCAATCCCCAGGACCCATATGGTGGAAGGACAGAAGTTGTGTTCTGACCTCCACATGTGAACACACTCACATACACCTATACATACATACATACATACATACATATGTATATGCATGCATACATACATACATACATACAACGTAAATTAAAAGCAGATAGAGGGAAGAAGTTGATAGACTCAATTCATGGGTTTTCATAAGATCTCTCTGAAGAATTAAATCAGCTGAAATATGTTATCTTGCCCAGGTGCAGGCAAGGCACATGGATGTCCCCTATCACATACTTGATGACTCACGCTGAATTCATTCAAGTAGAACCTGTCTTCTTATCTATGTTAAAACATTTATATTTCCACAATATATTCCGAAACGAATTTTACTTTATAGGTCCCTGGATGAAGTATTATGCTTGTGAGGAAATACAATTTTTAAAATACAAGTGTAAGAAAGAGATTATGTCTTTAAAAGTTAGTGAGCTCACCTGTCAAGATGACTCCTGTATTTGAACATTCTGTGAATAATGCTCACAGATCATATGGTCCAAAGAGAATAGTATTTAATTCAAAAGTTGTGAAAGAGTGTAAGCATCTAACTCTTCTCTTTCTAAATTTACCACACTCTATGGAAGACGTCGTAAGTGTTTAGTATATGAGTGGGACTCTCTTCATTCTCTGCTCTACTCAAGTTCCCACTGGAGAGAAGCAGGACCCCAAGGCAGAAGGCTTACTCGGTCTTCCTGGGTAACTGACCTCTTTAGCAGGATTGGACCTTCCTGTCTACCCTAAGGGCTGCCTTTTTTCTTTTCTTTTTCATTTTTCTTTTTCTGTTTGTTTCTTGTTCAATGAAGGCAGCCTCTTGTTCCTTACTAAGAAAGTCTATTTTTAACTTGTGTGACCTCTCATCCAGGGCAGCTGGAGCCCACTCCACTGGGCCTTATGGGACTCTAAACACAGCCGTTTGTAGTGCCTTCCACCCGTCGATCTTGCATAGCCTCATGCTGTCTGGTGTGGTCTCCTGGTGCATCCTCTGTTCCCACCAGGGCTGCTGTGCTTTCTCGACATTTCTGCAGCAGCTCTCCTTCCTCCTGAGTGCCGAAAAGGGTGAGGGGATGCTTTTGAAACAGCATCCCGTGCACCCAATCCATAAGAATTTATTGAACAGCTATATCTTCTAGGCATCTGGGTAGGCTATTCTGAAGAATCAGTTATGATTCAAAACTCAGCCCCTGCTTGCAGGAACTCAGACTCTCATTGGAGAATTAGTTCCACAGGTTGGGATCCCCCCTCCCCCTTCTCAACAGAGCATTTCTTCAGCACCTTGTTCAAACACTTCCCAGGACATGGATCATACTAAAACCGTGTTTAGCAACCCATGTCAGAATGCGTATTCTTAAGACCGCAATATGTATTCTTATGACCGACCAGAATTATTCTCAAACCACACAAGTATCATCACATATTATTGTCCTCATTAGTCATCAAATGTGTACACCTAGAGAATGGGCTCCATGAGCCAGGCACGACGACGGTGTGTTAAAACCTCAGTGGCACTTGGGATCGCAAGTTCAAGTCCAACCTGGAATATAGAGTTAGGGTTTATCTTTCAAAAAAAAAAAACGTTCAGAAACAAAAGGAAAACAGCCTGAGCCTGAGTCACTGGAGTCTTCTCTAGCACATCTGCTCCCTGTCTGTGTAGCCTTCAGCAGGTTATGTAACTTTTTCATTCCTCTCAATTAGACAGTGTAAATAAAGGATCTGCCACGACATTGATGTAAGCAGGGACGCCTAACACACAGTGCGTCCTAGAAGTCTAGCTCGTTCTAATGACAATCGGTTGTGCACAGAAGCACTGTGCGTTAGGCCTCATAAAGGCTAGCTTTGTTGCCACTGTTTGTGTGTCTTTCCTTGTGACACCACATAGGGCTAGCTACGTGGAAGCCTCGGGGAAGAGAGATCATTTTCTTCACAAACCTCCTGAGCTGATGAAGACTCGTGTCATTGCAATACAGGCCCAGCTGGTCACATTGTAGCCTCTCTCTAACAATTATTTTCTCTTTGAGACTAAAATTCTCTCTTGTGAACAAGTATACTTCAATATCTACCAAAAAATTAGTCCTTGAGAAGTATATATGCCCCATTTGCTCACACCTCCATAATAACCCTGTATTCTGGTAGTGTAATTGGATCCTGTCTACACAGCAGCCTGGCTAGGCTCACAGATTACCCAGCTGTTCTGCCTGCCCTTCTTTTGCATGAGGTCCTGTCAAAGCTCCTCCTCAGCCCACACTCCTGCCGTCCCTCTCACTGGAGGCTCCATTTTTCACTGGAATTCTTCAACACTGTCCAGAACTGGATTCCCTGCTTTTCTCCCTCTCTCTCTCTCTCTCTCTCTCTCTCTCTCTCTCTCTCTCTCTCTCTAATTTTATGTATATGTGTATCAGTGTTTGAGGTTTGTGCACATGAGTGCAGACATCTTCAGAGGCCAGAGGTTTGAATCCTCTGGGACTGGAGTGACAGGCAATTTTGAGCCACCCTGCAAAACCCACCAAAGTTGAGTCCTCTACAAGAACAGTGCAAGCTCTTAACCACTGACCATTAGTTCCAGCCTCTCTGTGTGGCTTTTACAATGTCCTATCATTAAACTCTATGAAATTTAACCTAATGTCATTTGTTTCCCACTAGGAACTTCAGTATGCATTTTATTACATATATTATTATATTAACATGTATTAATTAGTGTATTAAAATATGTATGTGTATTTCTTCTCTCTATGCCATTGATTGGTTAATTGGTTGGTTGGTAGATTCAACTATTTCACCACCTCCAACCAGAGAATGCCTTCTAATTTTTTATCTCTCTACTGCTGCTTAGATCTGGGGTTTGAACCTGTCTTATTTTTTTAAAAAAATAGGGATGGTAGGTAAGAATTGAGATAGAAATACAAAGATGACCAATTTGGAAAAAATGATATGGATTATGTTTTTCTTCATTCTAAGTGAAAATATTTACGTTAAACCCAGTGGAGGAGAAATATATTTACCCCAGTGAATTAGGATGTGTGTTATAATAAAAGCATGTAACTTAGAAAATTGATATAATTTAGGCACTAAAATGAACTCTCTGGATGCATTTGAAAAATGCTACCGTTTGTGATGAAATCTCTCATGCTAAAATTAAATCTCAGAATCTTTTGTCAGCTTGCAGAGTCTGTGTCCATTGTCATTAGCTAAAATGGCACTTTGCCCCTCTCTGCTGTATTAGATCTTATCACCCCCTTAATGAATCCTTATCCAGGCAGTGGGAGGTGAGCCATTGTCCTCTGATTCTAAGAAGTCTCTGTGTTTTCTGCTGCAGTTTGGTTACCTTGCTTAGATGACATCTTCCTCCAGTGGGTCATGAGCCTGTCTTAGTCCACAATGCTGTTTTTGTGAGCCTAGAAAAATCTGCTTCCTTGTGGGTGTTCTGGAAACAGGTTTAATCAAACAACTGTAATCACATAAGTGTTTCAAATTTAGTATCAGTGATTGCCAGATAACGTGCTTCTGAAATTTTTATTTCAACTTTCTCCTTCCTCTTCTATTCCTGCCTTTCTCCCCAACTGCCAAAAATCTCAGCCAAGTAATTAATTAATGGTGGTAGCTGGAGAATCTACCCCACATAAACCAGTAAAGGGTACCATTGAGAAAAAAATGACTTCGAATCCAACTTTGGCTGGATTCCTGGGTTGTTTTTCTTAGACTGTTTGTTCCTCTGCCTTGAGGTTATTTGGTTGCCTGTAAAAAACGCTAAAAATCAAGATAATGAAGAATTCAGTCTGGAACTCTTGTGAAAGCTATCCTTTCAAAAGCATGGAGTGGAGTCACAGTCGCTGCAAACTTCGTGTTGTGGTGAGCAAAGCAGAGAACAAGCAAACAAACATTGCTTTGTGACAAACGTGTCAGAAGGAAAACCCGGGTTTCCATCATTTTGGTCCATGCGCCTTGTAAACACCGTAAAGAACAAAACCCACACTGAGTGCCATTTGGTATAAATTTCCTTGGCAGCCTTTGATCAGTAAAGGGGAAATGCAGATGAAAATATTTGTAAAAGACCAAAAAAAAAAAAACCCACTAAAATCAAAAAACACTTGCCCATTTTCCCAGTCCAACTATCCAAGAGTCATTCATTTGTTCCTGTGAGAATCTTCAAGGCACCTTCTAATATTTACAGATCCAAAGAGCTCTGCTTGGGGAAAAAAATTAGGGCTGCCCAATTTCAGAATTCTTTGCAAAACTTTACTCTGTTTTCTGCCTCCGTTTTAATACCAATAGCATTAGCTTAGTTTCTGTAGCGCTGTTACAAGCATGTTCAAAGACAGAATTTTGTTGCATTCTGCTCTTTACCGCAGGGCCTGGCATTTCTCTAAGTGTTTGATGTTTGGTAAATAAATGAATAAATGGAAAATACATTTAAAATCTGCAATTGCTTAACTTTCTGTAATGCTGTCAAAGCCAACTGTAGAATCTTCTAAGTGAAGCTCTTCCTGCGACTTCGAAGACCCCCGCTCCTTGCTGGGTTTCCATAGGATCTAAACATTGCCTCTCTATCTGGTTGGGCTGGGCCCTGGCCAACATTCCAAATTCTCTATCCACTTTCACTCTCAGGAAAATGACTTAAACTATTTTTATACAAATAGCATATAAATACTCACTTGCTGCATTTTTTTTTAAAAGTTTTATGGTCTCTACTTGCCTGCTTTTTTATGAGGAAAGAATTTAGGGTATGCCCACACATAACCTCTCATTTTCTCTAAAACCTAATGTAAACTCACCCACAAAAAGTTGGCTGTGTTTGAGTGGGCTATTGAGAAGAAACACATTAGCTTCCAGGTCTCAGAAATTCCTTTAAAAAATATATACATGTTCTCTTAAATGCCAAAATTTTGACTTTAGGATAGTTTTAAAATATGGATAGTTTCTAAACATTTCTTAGTTTTTGATTTTTAGTGTATTGCTAATTAAGTAAAACACATTTATTATATCCATTTTTCCTCAATTATATCTCAATCAATACTGATAGATATTTTCTATTGAGGTCCATCCATTTCATCTGCTACATCCTGCATGGAGGTGATCTCCCCAGATCTCTATAGCTGAAGGTCCTACTTGGCTGTGTTCTTCTTTCAGTATTTAGTGTTTCTGTTTATGAATTTATAATGCTCCTTCCACCATGACTGTAAACTTAGTTAGACAGAGATGACTGTCTTAGCAGAACACAACTCCACATGTATCTGTGAGGGGTTTCTAGAGATGGCCAGATTATGAAAGCTCTGGCCTAATGAACAGCTCAATCCATTGACACATTCAAAATTCTAGCAGACTATTCAAAGGTGGTAGAACTATGGGATTCAGAGTCCTGATTAGAGGAAGTTGATCACTCTAGGATGCCGATAAAAGGGTACATAATGACATGGCCACTTCTTATCTCCTCTTTTTCCTGGATGCCATGACCTGAGGAATCTCTGTCACAAGCTACATCATCATGAGGCTCTATCTCACCTCTGGTCCAGAGCCATATATACAACTGGCCTTGGAATGAAGTCTCTAAAAGCATGAACCAAAATAAGTCCTTCCTCCATTTAAGTTGACTTTATGGGTATGGTCATAATAATGAAAAGTCTCCCTGATGTGCCCCCCCCATTTCATCATTGACACACAGTATGGCATACTGTGCACAGTAAGGTTATTAAAAATATTTTTAGATCAATCTGTTTATTGTGCATACCAAGAGACTCATGTGGAAATTTGGTCATTGCCAGTACATTGATGACCAGGACTTTTTATGGTATTTGACAAACTTAGTATTTCTTCTCTGAAAAAAAGCCTTGTGGACATTCTGCTCCTCTTCTGGGAAGGACTGGCTATTAGTGATATGAAAAGATGATGATGAGCTACCAGCATTGGCAGACAGAAGAATTTTGTACATCAGTATTTTATTTGGTGTCTTACTTTGCTTTCTGTTGCCATGATAAAACACCATGACCAAAACAACTTGGGAAGAGAAAAGGGTTTATTTGGCTTACATATTCCAAGACACGGTCCACTGAGGGAGTCCAAGGCAGGAACTCAAGGTAGGAACCTGGAGGCAGGAGCTGATGCCGAGGTCATGAGGAAGTATTACTTACTGGCTTGCTCAGTTTATTTTCTTATACACCCAGGATCACCAGCCCATGAGTATCACCACTCATAATGACCCAGACCCTCCCACATTATTTATTGATCAAGAAATGCAGTCTTGCCTACAGATCAATTTGATGAAACCATCTTCTCAACTGCAGTTTCTTCTTCCCAAATACCTCTAACTTGTGTCAAGTTGACATAAAACTAACCAGGATAAGAGTCACTAATACTTCAGCTATAAAAAAATTAATCTGACACTTTTATTTTTCCTGAAGAATAACAAATACAAAAGGCACTCTTGTTTCCATTTTATTTAGAAAACAAAGAAGAACTTTCATTGAGTTGGAAGTCTCACTGGTCTTCTTTTGGATGTCTTTAACTGTCCCTGGCAGAATTTCTCGCACGTGGGCAGTGATTTGGTTAATTTTACTAATGATGCGAATACAGAGAGAAATGTGTACAAGGTAACTATATGTTGACTGTAGTTTCTCTGGAAGGTGCATTTAATTTGGAAGTTACATATAATGAAAAATGACCTTGATCT
Organism: Peromyscus attwateri; assembly: GCA_902168425.1. Taxonomy (NCBI): domain Eukaryota; kingdom Metazoa; phylum Chordata; class Mammalia; order Rodentia; family Cricetidae; genus Peromyscus; species Peromyscus attwateri. The sequence continues at coordinate 34,671 of CABHPP010146928.1, forward strand.
GTTGGAAATGAAATGACCTACACATTCTTCTCTTAATAACATCTATTGGCTACAACAACTTTGATTTTATTTTTCTGTTGGCAAGAGTTTGAGGTCAGCATCTCTTCCATGGGTCAATGACCATTTGTGTGGAAGAATTAAGGCAGGACTTTGGCATATGGTCTATCTAAGAGGGAAATCATGATTCATCCTTTAAAACAAAATGAATTAACTGATGCCCAAGAAAAAGCTGGTGTCCTTCTTGCTATTGAGTGCAGACTGTATAGAAAATTAATCAGAGGAATAATGGATCATGGATAAGGGAAACTATTTTGTCCTGATGGATGTAGCCAGGAAGAAAAGAGGAAGAGTTCCACAAGTGATGCTTAAACGAACTGGTTGCTAGGGAGCAAACCTCAACTCAGCTGTCACAGCAGGGTAATGTGTTTGCTTTCCATATTTCCCAACCATGGATTTCCTTAGAAAACACATCCCAGTGACTCCCAAAGGCTCATGTAGTAACATTCCCCTCAATGCAAAGGTTAACTCCATTCTTTCTCATGCATTGAAGAAAATGGGTAAGTGGGGGGTAACAGCACAGCTCGTAGCTTCTTTAGCCTTTCTATACTTTAAGTCTATGGTCTGTCTACTTGGGGGTATTCATCAAGTATTTTCCCCACTGACCTGTGATTTCCTGAAAGGATACATTTTTCCTGCACTTCTAAGGCCAGAACGATAGCAGGTGTTTGAGTTGGTGTGTCTATAAATAATGGAGTGCGTTAAATAACAGCATGCCCGTGTTTTGATAGATGCTCAGCAGGCAAACCCTTACTTAATCACCTAGCTTCCCTGCAAGAGAGGTGGCTGCTTGTCCTACATCAGCAGGAAGGCTCAATGAGGCTCCTAACGGGAGTCACACTGTGGCTGCCTGAAGTGTTTAAATGCCAAGACTCCTCAGCTGACGAATCCATTTTTCCATAATCTGGCCTTACCCTTCCTTTCTGACCTTATCTTCCGTCTTCCTCTACCGGTGTACCTTCCACTGTTGCCATGGTGACAACTTCACATTTTTCCTGAATTTTCTTTGGCTGGCTTGACCTTTGGCTACTCCTGTTTCCCTCCTAGAAATTCTCTCCCCTCTCCCCATGTCCCTCCAAAGACTGCTGGTGTCACATTCTCACTGTGACATCTCCTATAATAATCCATGCTCATTTACAGCTGCAGCATGCAGACCTACCGCCAGCTGTTTACTTCCAGCTGTTTACTTCTCTCACCCTGGATGGGTTGTGATCCTGTTGGAACATTTCATTTGCATCATTTTGCATGCAACAGCCTCCAAGTTATCATTCAAACTATCACTAAACACAACTCTGGGCAAAAAATGCTTGGGTAATAAAGGCGTGCTTTGCTTTGCTTTGTTTTTAAATTCACGTCAATATTGAGTGGGAAGCATAGTTCCAAGTGTGGTATTCTAGTAAGCAAAGGACACAGTGAGATAGGGCACTGAGTAACACACCTTTAAGTCTCTCCACAGCTTGTCATGACTTGGTAAGTTCTTTCGATGCTGAGTAATATTCTGTTGTCTTTTATCATCTGTAGAGAGTATATTGCAAGATCTCCAGTGGGTGCTTGAAACCATAGATAGTATAGAATCCTCTATATACTTTGCTTTTTTTTTTTTCCTAGACATAAGCTATTAAGTCACTAACAGGGGCTAGTGTGCACAGTGTTGGTATGCTGGAAGGGATGGTTCACACTCCAGGTGGGAGAGAGCAGAACAGCATGATATTGTATCACAGTCTTTGGAACCACACAAAATCTAAAATACGGATTGTTCATCCCTGACGGTCAGCTCCAGGTCCCAGGAGGCCACTGTCGAACACCAGCAGAACCAGTCTGAATTGTTACATGTTTGGTCCTCTTTGTTGGATGGAACACAAATGAGTTCCTTGCACCTGAGTGGTTAGACATCCATCCCCAAATTCCTATGACTAGACTGTTAAGGTTTATCCATCTCTGAGAGGTCCGCTCCTTATTTCTCCAGGAGGTTTTGCATCATTCTCTATTTCTGATATACATGCTTTGGGTCTCAAAATATGCCATAATTAGCCTTAATAAAGAACCAGTTCCTATTTTCCTATTGATCTACTTCATCCTACAAGATCTAGCAACATCTGAGTATATAATGAATGCTTGATAATGTCATAATTTTCATAATTAATATTGTCTTTTAGGGGACAAAATCATATTTTACTTCAAAGTTATATTTCAACACATAGAACACATTTCCATTTCATGTCCTTCAGCATCTTTCATCCAAGTCCCTAGTCCCAGACCTGTTCATAAGATTTATGGGTTTCCTTTTTCCTCTTAACCAAGTAAACTGTTTCTTTTTCTGTCTTTTTAAATCACTCAGTTGTATCCCAGAGTAGTATACTACTCTGTTTTAAAGCTGCATTATAACTTGATTATAGTTCCATTGCCCTAAACAATTTTATATTTTCAGGACACTATATTCCCGTTTTCTCATTAAAATGAATTATTGAGATACTAATTAATAATCCCTAACACTGTAAGCTCACAGAGAGGAATACAAACAATAAAATACAACTAAATATTTTTGTCTAAGAAGATTATAAACCAAAAATATGATTGTGATACTTGGTACAGATTTATAAGTGAAAACAACCTTCAAGAGAAAAAACTATGAATTTGTTTAGACATATTTTATGCAATTTTTCTTTTAAGGAAAGAATATATTTCTGTGGGTACACGTCTGTAATGTATATTTGCTTATCTCCTTCCTTCCTTCCTTCCTTCCTTCCTTCCTTCCTTCCTTCCTTCC
>CABHPP010146929.1:0-16061 GCA_902168425.1 Peromyscus attwateri
TTTTTTTTTTTTTTTTTTTTTTACTCTTTGCTCTTTGGCGGCCCGCCCTGCAGCTCCCAAATAAATACATGGAGACTCATTCTTTCTTATGAATGCCTGGCCTTAGCTTGGCTTGTTTCTAACCAGCTTTTTAACTTATCCTGTCTACCTTTTGCCTCTGGGCTTTTATCTTTCTTCTGCATATCTTTCTTTCCTTCTTACTCTGTGGCTAGCTGTGGTGCTGGGTGGCTAGCCCCTAGTGTCCTCTCCTTCTCTTTTCTCCTATTTATTCTCTCTGCCTGGCAGCCTGACATATTTCTCTTCTCTATTGGCAATTCAGCTCTTTATTAGACCAATCAGATGTTTTAGACAGGCAAAGTAACACAGCTTTACAAACAAATGCAACATAAAAGAATGTAACACATTTTTGCATCATTAAACAAATATTCTACAGCAAAAGAATGTAACACATCTTTAATATTCCACAACACTTGGAATCTCACAAGTCTGTAGTTTTGTTCCCTCATTTTCCACTTTTCTATTAGACATCTGAGTCTAGCAAGCATGTATAACTGTCCTTCCAAAACAGGAAATCAGTGAATCAGACAAGTTAAGTTGGTTGTTCTTATGCCTAAAGGTTTACAGGAACTGAGCAAGTTTTGAATGACTCAAATCTCCACTGCCTATTAATAAGCAAGGTTAGAGAACTGACATTATAGGATGCTAAAGGAGTACCCACTGATCTCTCGCAACCCCAGCATCCATGTAGCTCCTTGGGGAATACTGTTACTAGGTCACAGTTACCAAATGAAGACAATATTCAAGTAATTCACAATATGCATTCTAAAATACTAATTTTGACTTATACTATGTTACTCAAACTATCAAGAATAAATGGGTAACTTGCTAGAATTTGGACATTTTAGCCAGGTTCTAGGGGGAAAAACTTTTATCATAATGCTAGCAGATCAGAGTAGATTTAAAAAAAAAAGAAACCCAAAAAAAAACCTCTTCATTTGGAGTTACCCTTCAGAGGTAAACTCAGCCTTACCTTGGCAGTATTAGTGCAGGAAGTAGACTAGTGTGGATATAGTGTACGGAGCTGTGCACTTTCCCAAAAAGATGACTTATGCAAGGACAAGCGGAATTCAGGCAAGATTCAGACAATGGTGTACTAGCTGTAATGAACTGAATCTCGAAACATATCACCTATAAAACCAAATTGCTGTACTACAAGCCCCTTCCTTTGGATTTGGTCAAGAGCATGTCAGCAGAGGGGGCTAGACACCTTGTATATCATATGTTTTAGAATTAAAAACAAATGAGAACCATGAAGATCTGAAGGTGTAACCCAAACTCCTTCCAGCTCAAAACAAACACGATCAAAAGGCCAATGTATGGGTGAACCAATCAATTCCCTCACTTAATTCTTCAGCACAGGTCCAGTGCAACCAGAACTAAAAGGGACAGGCAACGATCTGCCCTTTACCCTGTCATAGAGAAGGGCTTGTACTCACTGGAAATAAAAACCTGTATTATACTTCATTTTCCACAGCTCTCTTATACCCACTAGTATAAAAACTTTTTAACAATTAAGCTATTTTACCTAGGCAGAGCTAGACATGGTACATAGCCCTCCAAGTGAAAGAACTTAACAGGAACCCATGCAGCAGTCCTTGCAAGCCTGCCCACAGGAATCCCCTCTCATTCTCTGCATGCCCACTTGTTATACTGCCTTTGACTTACTGCCTTGTCTGTGGCATCTCACAATCCACTGGCTATGTGCCATTCTTGTTTGTCTAGCACTCTCCCCATAATACCTTTTAGAGTGAACCACCACTCTCCTTTTGTACTCAGTATTATTGACTATGCTTGATGCCAAGGCATTTCAATAACCCAAGGAGTTCTTGGAGCAATGGGCTATTTAAAGAGTTCATGCAATCCGCTGGAGGATAAAAAAGAAGGCCTTGAGCCATCTTTGCTTAAAAATAAAACCCATTTGGAGCTCAAAATTTAGAAGCCTGATTCTTCAGCTCCTCTTTGGTACCATGAGTCCCACCCACTTCAAATAAATTATTTTCTACATTATCTACAGTTGGTTGCTGCCAACAGAATCCTGATTAGGTAGTCTTTATAAGCCTGACTGTGGCTTAGACATGCCTGTGAACAGTCATTAATGTGACACCACAATCCCCCGAGTGTCTCACTCGTTCTGATAAATTCTGAAGTCTTTGCATCTTGAGAACAATGTGGTCTACACTATTTCTTGGTTACAAATTTACACATCAGTTATCACTTTGTTTTGGTGTTTGGTTTAAAACTCGGCCATCACGCTGGGCATACGGCACTAGGGAAACTGAGGCAGGAGGCGCTCAAGTTTCAGGATTGCCTAAGGAGACCCTGTCTCAAAACCAAACACCTAAGCTGTCATGGTTTACAAACCTGGTCTTGATGCATCCCACACAGAGCACTAACATTCACTAGAACTTCAAAGCACAAAAGCTAAAAAGTCTCAAAGCGGATTTTTTTTTTTTTAAAAAATATGTGTGTGTCATTTAAGTGTGGGTGCTTGCAGGGGCCAGCAAAGGACTTGGGATTCTATGAAGCAAAAGTTAACAGAAAATTGTGAGGGAGAGGATTAGGTGCTGGATATCAAACCTGGATCGTCTGGAAGAGCAGCAAGTACACTCTTAACTGCTGAGCCAACTTTTCAGTCTCCTCAAAAAAGGTTTAGTATTAGACACACACACACAAGGAAAAAAAAACACAAAAAAACAAAAACACTCCGCCATCAGAATTTTAGTAATGACACTCTTACTAGCCATTAATATGAACAGTACACCATTTACCAGGTTTACTAGGGTAACTTCAGTTCACATTGTGAAATGATTTCCTTTTGATTTCATTTCATTTGCATGCAATGACTCTTATATGTATTAGCTACACTTTAGTCAATTCAATTAGGGGATTGTTTCATATGGTTCTGTCCTCTTGAGTATGATTCCAAGAACATGCTGACTTGTGTAAAAATGTTTTAAAAGATTTATCTTTATTATTTTTAAGTGTGTGTGTGTGTGTATGTGTGTGTGTGTGTGTGTGTGTGTGTGTGTAGGTAGGTAGGTAGGTAGGTACGTAGGTAGGTAAATACATGTAAGTACAGGTGCCCAGAGAGGCCAGAGGCATTGGACTCCCATGAAAATGGAATTATAGCCTACTGTGAATAGCCCAACATGGGTGCTGGGAACCAAACTCACGTCCTTTGCAAGAACATACAGTACATGCTCATAGCTACTGTATCAATTCTCCAGACCTTTGAACAGAATTTTTCCAGTACATAGAGGATTCTATAGCTTTCAGGCACCAAAATAATGCTAGAATTTTATTCATGTAGGCTATATCATCAGTTTTCTGGAATTCTTTTTAATATTCTGACTTTAAGAGAGGCTAAAAAAGTGTAACTATACATTACCCAATTTATTTCATCCAGAAGAAAGCCATAAAAACTGTCCACAAATAACCTAACTACATTAAAAAAAAAAATCCTACCAATGAGATACTATCATTTTTATCCAGGCAACTGAGCCTCAAGGCACTGCCATCTTGCATCAAACCCATGAATTACAGATGCTAAATAATACTAGTTTATTACAGTCCGTGCAGAATATTTAGATTACTCCAACCCAGCTCTTAATGAGTTCTGGATCTACCTGCAGGTGGGGAGTGGAATTTGACAGGAAAGAAACAGTAAAAGTTGACACTAAACTGACTCAAACACTGAGTTTATCATCTTAATTTCAAAAGGCACAGAAACAGCAGCAGACACCAAAACCTACTGTACGTCATCCAGCAGGAAGATTGCAGAGAAATGTCACACAGGCAGCCTTTTCATTTTCGTCCCTTGAGTACAGGCTTAGAGGTGACAGAAACGGCTTAGAGACCGAAACACAATTGTGCCAACCAGATACCCACATCAGTGTGTAAACAATACCATCAGTACGACAGCTAACATCTGAGCAGTAACTATGCCAGGTACTCAGGGGAGTGTCTGCCTCTCTGCCATCACACTGTCCAGCTCCCTCAAGCAGGTGCCACAGGCGCCTCACAGATGAGAAACGGAAACAAGGCAGCCAGTCTTGGGGTGTACAGTTCATTAGTGGGAAGTCTGGTTCTACATCCAGTACAACCCAAAGCAAAAGGCTTTGTTTTTTGTTTGTTTGTTTGTTTTTATATAGGGTTTCTCTGTGTAACAGTCTTGGCTGTTCTGGAACTCACTCTGTAGACCAGGCTGTACTTGAACTCACAGAGATCCACCTGCCTCTGCCTCAAGTGCTGGGATAAAAAGCGTGAGCCACTATACCCAGCTCCAAAGCAAATGTTTTAAAACCTAATGCCCAACTACACATGTGAAATGTCTGTCTAAAGCAGGTTGGAAATTACAAACAGTAAAATTACTTAAATCATATGAAAATAGTTTCACTTACTTTATGACTCAATATCCCTACATGATTCATGGCTGTTGGGATTACTGTATTTCTCTTCATCTGGTGACTAGAACCATAACAAATTCAGTACTATAATGAATAATCTAAATTTAATAAAAGATGAAAAGACATGAAGAAGTATATACAACACTCATGCCTGAACATGCCATTACATTAAAATTAAATAACTAAAACTCATATTAAAACAGCATGATTCAATATTAAAATGTCTCCTGTAAAAGTGTGAAATCTCAACTGCAAGATAAAAACTGTCCAAACACAAAGTTTATAAACAACAACAAAAGCCACGATTTAAAGCAACCGAGAAAGATCAAGGACTAAGAAGAAAAAAAGAATCAAAAGGAAGGACCTTTTATTGTAAATTATAAAAAAAGCACATGTTTCTTGGTGTCTTGTATTCGCATTCATCTCACATCATCTTCACAATCTGCATGGCTTGCTCTGTGTTAACCAAAGCATTCTCCTGCAGTCTACAACCACCAAAGCACAAATGCAGGAGTAAAGCATCCAGTAGGTCTTATGAGACACATTACCACAGAAATTAATCCAATAAACCCATGAAGATTTAGTTTTCAAAGAAATAAAACAAGTAATAAAAACAAAAGCATTTTTGCCATAATTTAATCTGTCTGATGATTCAGAGGCACCTAAAGATTGTGCTGTGGCATTATCTTCTGCTCTGTTGTATGCTGAGGTGCCTGCAACAGAAGTCTGGTTACTGAGGTCTGAAAACAGAGAGCTTTATATGTGGTTCACACAGCATCAAGTGACTACAGATACAACACAGGAATTCTGATGTATATATTTGTACAATTTATACTATGCTGAGAAAAATTTTAAATTTAAGTTACAAAATGAGTATTTTTTTAGTACATTTAGTAATGACTATATAAACTATCATTTTGTTTGGGTGACCAAATGAAATTTGAACATAATTAAAGAACATGTAACTTTTAAACAACATTTAAGGAACATAGCTATAGAACTGTTACACTGAAAGTCATGTACACATATTAAAGAGCACTGAGGTGTCTCAAATCCACTGTTTTGAAAGGTTTTCAACCCATCTTACTGTAAATCAATGTAAAACTTAAAAAAGCCTACTCAGGTGTTATAGCAGAATGAGGTGAACTCAATGCTGATCAGTCCGTCTAACAATCAACCACTCAATGCTGATCACTGAGAAAATCATGTTTGTTATTTGATTCTCCTGACAATCATTATAATTGAGACACATGTACATATTCAGATGTGGTTGATTCAACCAACTGCAGAGGACATTTTCAACTTAAAAGTGGCCTAAAGAAGTGACAACTAGGAATGGCCGAATCACTGTACCTGTCAGATCCCACCTTAAATCCAAGTTTTGCTACAGACTATCTGGTGCTTTTGGACTTCATAGTTGGGGTTAAAAAAAAAAAAAGTTTCTGTATTCAAGCCTATCTATAGAATATCAAAGAAAAAATGTAGATATATACATTTTGATATACACTCATACATAAACACTCACATTCACACTCACATGTCTAGAAACCAGCACCTAACCACATCCCACTCCTCACTACTAACTGAACAAATCATTTATTACTTTAAGACCAGCTTAGACTCTATAAGGCTATGACAGCATATGGCTAAAAGGTCAAACAAGCACCCACACAGGCTGACTGAACTTCCTCCCCATGATTTCGACAAGCAGTAATACCATTGACATGACAGACGGTAATAACTTAGGATCTGAGTATAAAACCACAGACAGGATCTCCCTCACTGATGTAAGGATGAGAGTGCATCCCACACGAGATCACTGAACCATACAAATGATCTTTACTTCTAATCTAAACAAACATGAGTCAAAACATTCTGAAACGCTGCATCCTTTGATTTCTTCATCTTTTCAATTGCCCGATGCAGGTCCTGCTGCTGCACAGGCCGGATTTCATCTTCATCATGACTAAAATGTAAACAAAACCATCAAAATGCCAAATCATTTTAGTGTACACCTACCTAAAGTATTTTACAAAGATTAAAAAGATGTAGGTGGTTAAAATATATTTGTTTTTGATTATATGAGTATACCAATAGTTTCTTTCCCATTCAAGATCCCCAAGAGAATGACAACACATTAGACCCATTCTTCTAGAAATTATCTATATACAAGAGTAAATAAATGTAAATATGAAAGTCCTAAGACATGGTTTTATGATTTTTATTTTGTGTATGAGTGTTTGCCTGCATGTACATTTGTACGACATGTGTGTGCCTCGTGCCCTTGGAGGTCAGAAGAAGGCACCAGATTCCCAGGAACTGGAGTAGTAGTGAGTCACCATGTTGTGCTCTAACCCTTTTCCAAGAGCAGCCAGTGCTCTAACCGAGTCATCACTCCAGCTTCCTTAAAAGATACTTTAAAAGCCCGGCGGTGGTGGCACACGCCTTTAATCCCAGCACTCGGGAGGCAGAGCCAGGCGGATCTCTGTGAGTTCGAGGCCAGCCTGGGCTACCAAATGAGTTCCAGGAAAGGCACAAAGCTACACAGAGAAACCCTGTCTCGATAAACCAAAAAAAAAAAAGATACTTTAAAAAAGAACTGAGTAGTAATAGGTAGCAAAGCAAAATGGCTGTGTAAAATCAATTACTTCACACCAAGAATGTAAGAAAGCACATTTTCATTAAAGAATGGCAGCTATCCAAACAGAAGCATAATTACCACCAGAAATCAAGTTACTCTTGTGAATAGAACCAAAACCTAGCATTCCTAGGCATATAATCATGTACATGTGTAGCTTTTTACAAGATAGAAATGAAACTCAACGTTCTTAATTAAAGAACTAATCAAAACAACAACAACAACAACAACAACTAATCCAAGTCTCCTTTACTTTAATCTTGGCCAAACAAACAAGCCTGGTATGTTCTGCTACTTGGTAGTTCACAGACACTTGGATGATTCAGGTCTAACAGTCAGATTTCACACTGACATTTGCAAGGCTTTTCAAGTGTTTTGCCTTTCATTATTAATGTAATTAACTTAAGCAAGGTTTACTTTTTTCTGTTAGAAAAAAGACCTTTAGAATGTAGATTTTTTTTTTTTTTTTTTTTTTTTGATGATGTTAAAACATTCCCAACTGGCTGAAACAGCTGGAATTATATGGCAGCACATGAATGGAATGCATCTCATATGGGGCAGGAGGGAGCAATACAGCAGTTGAGAGCCATGCTACTACTGTCTGGCAGGGACTTCATACAGAAGTAAGCATGAGCTTTGAGAGAAGCTTACTATGACACCACACTCTAATTAGATTCTGAACACCACAGGCAAGTCAGGGTTACCTGGTATGAAAACTTCAGAGTAAGAAAGAGTCACACTCCTATAACATGACTCAAAGGTACACCACTTTACTAAGGAATTCTTTATCAGAGAGCTGACATTTTGATACACAATATACTGCCTCAGGGGAAAGGCCTTTTGGGACTCTTTCTCAAAAGCGTTAATTGAGGGCTAAGTTATTTTTGCTTGAAGTGTGACAAAAATGATTTCTCAAACTCACCACACTTTAAATAGATTTCAAGTAAAATTGACTGACATGAGAAACGGTATGTTAGTAACTGCTTATTGTTCAGCTGAAGCCCCATCCACAGCAGCCCCACTCTCCTTATGTGTGAGGCTCGTGAAGATAACACACTCCTTTCTACTAACTGAGTTGAAAGATGCAGACACCATCTATAGGTTCTAGAGAATCCTATTTTCCTAACAAAGAGGGTAAGCCTGGGTTTCTGTGACTCATTCTATTGTTTATCAAATGAAATTCAGCATTTTTGCCCCTTAATTCTAGAACATCCCTACAGTAATTTCTCCATTTGCAGAACTCCTGTTTAGAAAAATGGCAACAGTGGTTTGGAGATGGCTCAAGAGGTCAAGTGCTTGCCATGAATGCATGAGGACCTGAGTTTGATCTCACAGTTAAAAAAAAAAGGGGGGGGGGGTTGCCTGTAATCCCAGAACTGGGAAGGTGGTGACAGAAGGATCCCTGAGTTTGCTGACCAACCAGTCTAGCAGATTTAGAGACCTCCGAGTTCAGTAAGACCCCTATCATCTCAAAAACTAGGGTGGAGAGCAATTGTGAGACACCTAATACCAACCTGCATACACACACATGAACATGTGTACATATACATACATAAACACATACCAAAAAATGGCAATAAATAAAGGAGGGAATGAGTTGCTAATTCAATTATCTTTTTCTATAAGTAGGCTGGTATAAACCAAAACAACAACAATCATCTAATCAAAAAGATTTGACAAATACCAGAAATCAAGTCTAAATAGTTACCTTTCCTCTGATGTAGAATTGACATACTCCCTGACGCAGAGGAGGGCAGCATCTCGACACATTTCTTTTAGGTCACTTCCTGAAAACCCATCAGTTTCCTGGGCAACTTCTAGAAGATCTACATGTCTATCCACCTTCAATAAACATGAAACATGCTTACAATAAATATATAAAATTAAGCAAAATATTTCTAAATATCCATCTGAGAGTTAATGTTTAATTTGTCATAACAGCCAAGAGAAACAGAAAAGTATTGTTAGTTCCATAAGAACTTAGAAATTAAAATTTTTAATTTTCAAAAAGAAATCTAATTTTCATTGTCACTACTACTGAAACATGCCTAAGTGTCTTTACACTTAAAATTCCTTTGAAGTGTAATGCTTTAATATTCTGCTACCTCAATACTAATTTAATTTAGTACTTGTTTTGTACTTCCATCTAAGCTTACAGTAAAGCCCATTAACAGGTTTGAGGGAATTTAAAACACACTCATATGCAGACAAAGAAGAGAAAATAAACAAGGAAATAATTTATTTGTGATTATCATCTATGATCTGAGCTCTCATTTCCATAAGCACCTTACGGGTATCATTTTCATTTAATCCTGCAAGTAAGCTGAGCAATTTTCATATTCTGTTAATAGTCTGGAGGCAGGGCAAGGGTAGACAGGTTATAGAAGTAGATCTGTACAGGCAACAGACGTCCAACCCTATTTTCTCCCCACATATACATCTGCCACCGTGATTTTCTTCACTCTGGTGAAATGCCACCTTTATTAGTTACTCAATTTCTAATTGTGAAGTGTTTTGTTTTAAAAACAGTAATTCTAAACAAGGACAAAAGACAAAGGAAGCTGGGTGCAGGGGCACATGCCTGTTACTCCATCACCTCAGCAAGCAAGATTCGGGAAACTGAAGGCTAGCCTGAGCTACCTAAGCAGCCAAAAAATGAGTACCCTTCTCAAACAAATTTCAAAAGGAGACATGAGGATATTATTCATTTCATTAAAAAAGCCTGGATGGGATCTTCCCCTTTTTTTCAGGTTTATAGAATAATTTGACAAGTACTGGCTTAAGCTGTTCTTTGAAGGTCTGAAAGAATTCCATGGTGAATCTATTTGGCCCAGGGCTTTTTCAGTTGGCAGACTTCAATTTTTTTATATTTAACTTTACATGTATGAACGTTCTGCCTGTATGTGTACTATGTGTGTACCTGGTGACCATGGAAGTCAGAAGAGGACATCAGATCCCTGGGAACTGGAGTTAGGATGGTTGTGAGCCATCATGTAGATGTGGGGACTGGAACCTGGGTCTTCTGAAAGAGCGACAAGTATTCTAAACCACTGAACCATCTCTCTAGCCCCTATTCGGGAGATTTTTAATTACTGCTTCAAGTGAACTGCTTGTTAGAGAGCTGTTTAAGTTATTTCCTGAATCTTGATTTAAATTTAGTAAATCATATAAAAATTCACCTATTTCTATTAGGTTTTCTAGTTTGGTAAATAGTTTTAAAACTATGCCATCAGGATTTTCTCAGTTTCCTCAGGATCTGTTGTAATGTCTCCTGTCTCATCTCTAATTTTATTAATTCAGATCTTTGTATTAATTTTTTGTTTGTTTGCTTCTATTTCATTAATCTCTGTCCTGATTTTAGCTATTTCTCTTGGTCCACTGCTATCGAGATTTTTTTTTTTATTATTTCTTGTTTTTCCAATGCCCTAAAGGCATCCTCAGGTTATCTGAGATCTAATTCTTTTTTTTTTTTTTTTGGTTTTTCGAGACAGGGTTTCTCTGTGTAGCTTTGCGCCTTTCCTGGAACTCACTTGGGAGACCAGGCTGGCCTCGAACTCACAGAGATCCGCCTGCCTCTGCCTCCCGAGTGCTGGGATTAAAGGCGTGCGCCACCACCGCCCGGCCGAGATCTAGAGACTTAGAATTGTATATTCCACTGCCTGCTATGTAGCTATGACCTTCAAATTACAGTGTCATCTTCCTTCAACGGAAATGTAAATGACAAGAAGTTATTTATCTTGGAAAAAAAGGAAACTGAACTTAGAGGCTAAGAGAACTGTGCAAGAAGCCCCACCACCACCACCACACACACACACAAATAAATACTAAATAAATTTTTTAAAGGAAAGAATGATAGGCTATCCTAACAACAATCTTTTAATTTAGGGTACAGAAAGCAGAAGCAAAATTCTAGCTAAGAACCTGTTAGATGTAGGGAATGTGTACAACTAGGCTGGAAAGAGGGCAGAGGTTGGATTTTACATATGCATGTCATAAAATGTTAAGGTTACTACCAAGAGTATGTAAGTCCAAAATCAGTACAGGAAGAGAAAAAAGGAAATAGGAAATGTAAATACACTGCTGCACTAAGACTGCAGTGGGGGTAGAAAGTAAAAACAAGGCACATTTCATGGAAAGAACTAATTAAGAACAAACCAGTTCAAGCTCATAATAAGAACAAATGCAAACAACTAAACTAAAACAAGATTATAATACAATAAAAATGTGGCTGAGTATTAAGGCAGTCACATATACTGAAAGAAGCAGGCTCTGTGTTACACTTGAAAGAAAAACTATATAGTTGAAAACAAATGCTTAAAAACGATATGCAATATTAAATGGCAAATATTAAATGAAATGAGCATGATGTTCTTTTAGTTGCATTAGATCAGATTTAGGTGCACTAGAGAACAATCTTTTCATAATGCGTATTTAGGGAAATAAGTCATTGCATAACAAGAAAAACTTCACTAGAAAAAAAATCCTTCTGTACCTGCACATACACCTATCATTTCAGAATATAAGCAGCAAAAATTAACTATGAAGCAAATGAACAAGCCACAATACTAACATGTCTTGCTTATATGCTGATAGGTTACACAATGAAGTCTGAGTCTACTTAGTAACATGCAAGCATGATAATGCTGCCTTTATTAAATGTATGCTATCAATGTGAGACTTTTAAAAACAAAACTGAATGAATTTTAGATTTTACTGAAGCAGTATTATGCCTTTGTCATATAAAAACCAGTAAAAGAGAAATGAGACATTTGCAAGTCAGCAATTAACTAAGGAACATTCATATTTTGCATTATAAACTGATTAAAGACTAATACGTATGCTTTCATAAATACAAAACAGAATGCTAAAGTCTCTGTACCCACAACAAAAATAATTCTAAAATTTTCCAAAGACCTTATTGTATCAAAAAAAAATTTTTAAGACCACTAAAATTGGTTTAAATTACTTGAGTCATTTCTTAAGTTTGAATGAGACAAATACCTTAAATTTCATCATTTATATTCACCATCTATATGTGACTCATCTACATGTAAAACATCTACACCAGCCTACATATGTTGTTCAAAAACTAAGTTACCAAGCACGGTGGCACATCTTTGGCAGGCAGGTCTCTGTGAGCTCAAGGCCAGCCTAATCAAGTTCCAGAACAACCAATGCAGTGAGACCCTGTCACAACAAACAAGTAAAAAATGTTGGCCTGGTGGCGGATGGCTCATGCCTTTAATCCCAGTGCTCAGTAGGCAGAAGCAGGCAGATCTCTGTGAGTTTAAGGCCAGCCTAGTCTACAGAGCAAGTCTGGGGCTACACAGTGAAACCCTGTCTCAGGAAGAAAAAAAGATTAAAAAAAAAAAAAAAAAAAGAATTTCCTAAAACTATATAAAACATTTCATGACTATATGTAGATTTCTTAGGAAATGCTATCTAGCTTTTATCTTGATGATCTAAACTGATATGTTCCTTCAACTTCTATATACAGTATACAGAATTGCTAGAGTGGACACATGACAAATTTTAGTGATGATGGGAGGTGTTTGGTCCATGACAGAACCGTCATGGATGTATTAATGTTACCTGTCAATGAGTTAGTACCAAATTTCAAGTTTGGGATTTTAATTTTTTATTTTTGCTTTATTTTTGATAACCTGTCCCTGGGCTTTTCATGAAGTATCAGAACGTGACCATGTACTGTCATCATGCACTTGAACTTTCTGACATCCAGAATTGTGAACTAAATATTCTGATTGTAAACTATTACATTCTGATACAACAGCAGAAAATGGCCCAACATGAAACAAATTAGGGTGCTGGAGAGATGGCTCAGTGGTTAAGCAGATTGCTCTTGCGGAAGTCCAGGGCTCCATTTCCAGCACTGACATGATGGCCCCCCAACTGTAACTCCAGTTCCAGTTGTCAAACTGTCTCCTCTGTCCTCCACAGGCACTCACACATGGTGCACTTAAATCATGCAGGCAAACCATCCACACCCATAAAATAATACACCTTTTTTCTTTAAAGAAAACAAAATTAGACAAAAAGGTGTAACCAGAAAGAACTTCACTGTCATAAATGATGATCCATAGAAAATACTAATTTTTTTGTTCTTTAGTAAGACAATCTGATTCTAAAATCCCCATAGGAAAAAATAAAATTTTCCTGAAGGACAGAAAGGTCTAACAATACGAGAGGTTACAGCTGTCTCCAGGTGAAGACAATGTGGAGCTAGCACAAAAAGATACAACAGCCCCTCAACCATCACCACACCACCTGTGGCAGGTGAGAGAGCTGGCCCTGGGGTCACAAGAGTGGGAGAGCTAGTCCTGACCCTCACTGGCTATAGTGCTTCCTGTCTGGGCAGCACACTAGAGCTGACCCTGTTGTTGGGGACACAGGTGGGCCAGCCCTGAGAGCGTGAGAACAAACAGCAAAGCTGACTCTGCCCCTCCCTCATCTGTCACGTGGTGGTATGGGTGAGGGAAAGATGCCCTCCCCACTCCCCGCCCCTCTACCTCTGGCAGGTGAGAGAGCTAGCCCCAGGGCCATGATAGTGAGAGAACTAGCCCAGCTCTACACCTCCTACAGCGCACAGGAGAGCAGCACACTAGAGCTGACTCTGTTGTCTGGTTGCAGCTGAGCCAGCCCTGAGGGTGTGAGAGCAGGAGAACTGACACTCCCACTTGCCCCCTGCAGCAATCGGGAAAAGAGGGCCTGCCCCTTGCCTGGGCAAAACAGCAGAGCTGGCGCTGGGGATGTGAGTGAGGGGAGAGGGATCTGAGGGCCTGAGAGCAGCAGAACTGGCCCTGCTCCTTGCTGTAGGCTGCAGTGGGTGAGCTAGCCTGGGCTGTGCTGGAGAGCTCATCCAGGTAGTGACAATGAGAGAAACCTAGCGACCTGACCAGCCCAGCTACCACCCAGGCCCAGAACCAGGGCTATGAGTTGGCCACCCCAACATCCACATTGTCTATGAACTGTTGAGCATGTGAAGAGGATGAACCTACAGATCCAAAACAGCAGAATCTCCACGACACAGGACAACAACAGGATATCCAAGAGGAGCCCCAGGGAGAGCCCATTATCGGTGCTGTGGCAGAAACCAGAGGCCTCAAGGCAGCCCAATGAATCATGGCAATGAACACAGGTAAGTAAAGATGAACAGACGAAGGAGTAAACTGTGTGTCCCAACGGGCTAAACTACAGCTTCCACGAGAAGTTTTGTTTTGTTTTGTCTCTTTGTTTAGTTTAGTTTTTCTTTTAAATTTGGTTTTGTTTTGCAGGGAGGTTGCAAGGGCAGAGGGTGGTTCTAGACGACAGAGAGATAAGTGGGATCAAATGCATGATGTGAAATCCAAAATCAATAAAAGTAAAAAAACAAACCCCACAAAGGCTGAACAGACTAATCAGCTGATACAGTCTAGGTTTTCTTTTTTCTTTTTTTTTCCCCCTATTAAACCAGAAGCAAACTTTATTCCAGAAAAATAAAAATAAATTAAAATTAAAATAAAACACTGCAGGGCACAAAAGCTTATCAGCTAGCTGAGACCACAGCCAATGTTGGAATTCTGGGGCTGTGGCACTGAAGGCAGTTAGTAGCCCCCTTTTATAGTATCAGGCACAGGGTGCATGCTAGGAGTCATGTAGAAACAACTATAAAAGTTAACTTTGGTCTAGGCAGTTGTTGGCTATAAGGGACAAGGGGGTTAAAAGTTAACTCCTGGCTGTTGACAGAGGCTGGCTGTAAAGCAGACAGCCATTGTTAACAGTTAACCCTTAGAGCTGATGATTGTCAATTTTCATCTCTTAAGCTTATAATTTTATGATATGGGTTTCAGTACAGATTGGTAATTCTAATGTATCTAAAACTCTTATGTCATTTTTGTAAGATAGTTTGTGTAGGCCTCAGAGGATTAAAAGTCGTAAAACCGGGATCCACTTCACAGAGGTTGGAAGGACCCCAGATAAGTACAGCTTATTCCTAAAGATGGTATTTTTTCTCTCTCTTGGTCTTGGGACTCCTGCTATTCCCAATTACTAAGGACATGGGCCTAAGGGTTCCAAACAAGTTCAAAAATTTTAACTTCTGTTCCTAGTTTAAAATTGTCTCACCAGGTTTCCACTTGGCTGGCAGACACTCCAAGCTTCAGTTGCTGACACTGCTCTGGACTTACTAAAAGCTGACGTGGATCAGCCCAGCCAGTGTAAATGCTCCTTGTCTCCAGCTGGGTCAAATCAGATGCTTCTGATAAGTGCCCCATTGCCTAAATTCCCTCCTTACCTGTGACTAGCCTTTTTTAGCCTTCCTGTGCCCTCACTAACTACACCCTGATTCAGCTTGAAGCAGCTATAGAAGAGAATACATCATCCCTGCTCCCGAAACAAGATAAATAGGCCAAATCAAAGGAAAACTCCCTGACACAGGGGAGTCAAACTGGCTAACTATAATGCCCATTGATATACCAAGAAAATGGGCCCAGAGTTATCAACTGATAGATTCATTAACTAAAATGATTCTACAGTAAGATAAGACATTTAACTTTCTTTATACAGAACCAAAAAGGTTATTATATGGCTTAAAATTATTATTTTATATAAATCATTCAAGATTATAATCTGGCTTATATTCAGACCTAAAAGAATCAAAGGTTTGATTCTGATTATAACTTGAGGGGGGAATGAAGGGTCCAGGAATATAAAAACAGCCTAGGTTTTCTTAACAGACTCCACTAAGGGAAAGCCACATGCTCAGTCACTGGCATTGGGATAGCTAAGCATCCACTCAGAGAAATGGTAGAGCAACATTATAGTTTAAAATCCACATGAATTCCAAATATATCAAAGATTTAAAAACTTAAGACAAAGCTGGAAAGCAGAGGAAGGAGGATCTCTGTGAGTTCAAGGCTAGCCTGATCTACACAGAGTGAGTTCCAGAACAGCCAGGACTG
>CABHPP010146929.1:16461-40034 GCA_902168425.1 Peromyscus attwateri
GGCAATACAATAAAGTAAAAACAAGAAACAAAATGGAAAACAGAAATAAAAATACAGCATTAAAGTAAAAACAAGAAAAATGGAAAACTTCTTTAAAATGTATTCTTACATAAGCATAAAATGTTGTGAAAAATACCACAGTATTTTAATCTGTAAACACACTGCTCTTTAAAAAACTAGTACAAATATATTGTATTTATTGAGTTACATTAACAGTGCAGAATTTATCAATAATTTAGGTGAAGTTTAAAGCTACATTATTCTCAGGTACCTTCTTCGTTTCTTTCTAAAATGCCCTTACAAACAAAAACATATTTTAGGATGAGAATAAATTATAATTTTCTACTTACATTTTCATTTTTCAGGATGAGTTTCAAGATTGCTTCTCTTTGTTTTAGAGCCTAAAACCAAGAAATTTTCCAATTAGCATTTAAAAAACCTACTGGCCAACTAATTTTTGTTTTTCCTTTGTAAATTTTTGGATAATAACTGATAGGAAATAATAACCTGGTAGAGGTTAAAGCAATGTATCATACAACGCTCTACAGTAACCATCTGAGTTAGTCCAATGGATTCTGTTTCTCATTCATGTCTGGCAAATACACTCTTAGTATTTATTTATTTATTAAAATAACAATGTCTTTCCCATTTTTCTGACACAGAATATGCCTTACTGGAACTTACTATGTAGACCAGGCTGGACTCAGCCTGTGGCGATTGTTTTGCCTCTATCCCACATGTGCTGAGACTACAGGCATGTATGACCATGTCAGCTTTTCCTATACAGTCCTTTAGTCTTCATTTTTTCCTTTACTAAATTTATGAAAGTTCATCATCACAAAACACCTTTTAGTTAATTTTTAATTAAGGCTTTTCTTTGTTTTAAAAATTAGCATACAAAGTAACTATCATGGCATTTCATGCATGTGTCCTTTTCATTAATAATTGGAAAACACGATAATACTGTCTTGGTTCCTCCACTTCAATAAAAACTTCGGTGCTCATTAATATTAGGATGTAAGTGTTAATGATGTCCTTCAGTGATACATCATATTTTCACATCAGAGAACAGAAACCATACTTAACTCATTTTAGAGAATGACACAGAGCTGGCTGTGCTGGAGCACGCCTCTAATACAAGCACTTGGAAGGCGGGGAAAGGAGGGTGACGACTTCCACTCACCCTCAACTGCACTGTCAAGTCAAGGTCAGCCTGAGCTACATGAGAACCTATCTAGACAACAATAAGTGAGATAAGGAATACCTTATAGAGATCAGAATAAACAAAGGAGGGATACCGTACATAAAAATAGATGGATTTTAAATTTGTTATAGCTAAGTTCACTCTCATTAACGTTAAGAAAATATTTTGAACTCATTATAAAATCACTTGGTAAGCAAAATGAAATTCTATTGTTGCCATACCTTGTGTATCAAACAGAAAGGTTAGTTTGTTGTATTACATAATCATCAACAACTACCTTTTAATTAATAAGTACTTTATTTGGAGAGGAATTTTAAGGTAAGCTTAATATTCTTTGACACTGTAGCTAACACAAGAAAGAATTCCCCTCTCGGTGTAGTACTGAAAATGAACAATGACAAAATTCCAGTTTGTATATTAACAGTATACAAACCTCTAACAAATCTGATGAAACCTGCTGTAATTCATTCTGATAATGCACACCGTATTACACTGACAGTTTTAATAACCACTACTTCTGTATTGTATCCTATTTTTATACAACAGGCACATCAAAACCCTTAGCTGTACTTAGAATTACATTTCAATTTTTAATTTTTTTAACTCTTTTTAAAAACACATTCATTTTGGGGAGAAGTACACATGGAGGTCAGATGACAGTTTTGTATAATGTGTTTTCTCCTTCCACTACATGGGTCCCCAAAACTGTGTCTTCAGGTTTGGTTGCCAGTGCCTTTAACCCCTGAGCCATCCTGTCAGTCCTACAACGGAATTTCCGATATAGATCACTAATCTTGGCATTCAGAATTATATAAACAAATGTTCTTTATATTAGTCTAATATCTTGCTTGAAAAACTAGAGAATGTACACAAAGTCCATCTAAACAGCTACATCTACCTTTTCCAACTTACATCATCAGTTTTCTTCAGTGCTCTAAGGGAACTACAAACCCATCCACTAACCTACTTCCACACATTCTTAACTTTGCTCACTGACAGGAAGGCTTTGCTTGTCTCATTTACCTATAACATTCCTACATCCTTAAGCCCAACAAGTTTGTGTAAATCCCACTAACTCCATAGAATAGTTAGCTTTCATTATCATTTCAGATTCACACAGCTCTGTACCCATACCTTGAAAGCACATTTTACATTATTTACTTATGAGTCTGCCTCCCCTGCAACACAGAGTTCTCTGAGGACAAGAGTTGTCTTCCATCACTGGAGCCCAGCAAGTGTCTGACATACATTAACACTCAATAAGTATTAGTTACAGTAAAGACAATTATTAGTTTTCTATATCTTTAAAAAAGACCTCACTGATTTATCAGGCAATTTTCAAATGGAATGATTGTATATGTCCTCAGAAGAACCAGACGTGCTGGCTATAGCACGTGGCCTATCAGAGTAATTTTACAGAGCCCACAACCTTCAACTTTTAGGAGCCCATTTTCACTGGATCACCTGAATCTGATCACTTACAGAACTTAAGTGGGATAAATGATCTAGCCAAAGATTATAATGGAGTTTGGTGAAAAATTCTAAGATTATGAATGGAGTTAGAATATTTTCATTACAAAATCTAAAAGGAATAACTACCTAAATTCCCCTAAGTGCCTATAAATACAATATGCTGTTCATATGGAACACATCTTCTACCATGAGAACCTAGTGTTTTCAATAAAAAAGCTGACTAAAGCCAGGTGGTGGTGGTACACGCCTTTAATCCAGCACTCAAGAGGCAGAGCCAGGAGGATCTCTGTGAGTTCGAAGCCAGCCTGGTCTACAGAGGGAGATCCAGGACAGGCACAAAACTACACAGAGAAACCCTGTATGGAAAAAAGCTGACTAAAGTCACAATTATATGATTTCCTACAGAAACTGTAGGGTGTTAAGAAGTTTTAACAACCTACTTGAGGGTACGTCTTAACAAAAAAGAATGCTGGAGAAAGACAGCAATGAAGAAAGGTGTAGTAGTTCATTCCTGTCCATCAGCACTTTGGAAAGTGAGGCAGCAAGAGGACTGCCCTGAGTTTCAAGTCACAGAGTAAACTCTAGTCTGAAAACCACACCAAAGTAGTGAAGGTGGAATGGCATCCACACTTGACCTTCCTTAGCTAGAGCACAGCAGAGTGGTTCCGGAATCATTAACCGTCAGAGAGAAGCTCCAACTAATTGTTAATAATAAATCACAGTTGTTCCTCAGGCTAGGTCTTCAGAAAACAACGGTCCTTTAACCTCTAGATCCCAAATTGTGTTCATCCAAAACTTCAATTCTATTTTCTTCTGTGTTTTCCTAAGGTAAACTACTAAATAAAGTATGCAGGCAATTTCAAGTTAATTATCTTCTTGGGGAAAGAGCAAATGCACTGATCTTATTTAAAGAAAAGGAGTCAGAAAGGGCACAGCCTAGTGGAGTTTCTTATACCTCTCTTTTTCATAAATAAATCCAAAGAAACAAAACAATTCTTCTTAAAAAACCTATTTAAAAGGCAACTATTATCCTTTACAAAATATAATTAAAACCACTTACAGGCTGGTTGATATGAAATCTTGTAGGCATTCTTCTCATTATAGCCGAGTCAAGGTCTTGAGGGCGATTGGTAGCTCCCATCACTATGACCTAAACATATAAAGACAAACAAGGCATTAAACTCTACCAACAATAAATATTCTCTGAGGTCCTTATCATTAAGACTTAGAAATGGCTTTTAAACTACTCTTTTTAAGAGAAATCTGACTGTTACCAGCATTAGTCAAATGTTTATAAGTAAAACTGAAGTTAATCATATATTTAAAAAGATAAATCAAACAACGGCGTATCTGGAAAGACTAGTGAAACACACTTGATGTCTAGCAACTAAAATATCTGCTCTTTAGTTATAAGAACCATTACTGAATAAGTGTAGGTTTTTAAAATGCTTGTATTTCATAAAAATATGGTCAATAAGTACACACATACACACACACATACAAGTATTATAAAAATGTTAAAATGATTTGTATTTTATAAAATATGGTTCCCTATTAAATGAATACATCTTGGGAATGTGAGTGGAAGGGTCCGTGTAAGTCCTTTCATAATGTTATGAAACAACCATTTCCCCATAAGTATGAAGATTCTGATGGCAGTAATATATATCAGTTGCTTCTTCTTCTAGGTTTCACATCATCATCTCACTGTACTACCAGCTCTGTGGGTGTTAAGCTAAATTTAAAAATTGTATAGAATTTTTGTTTGAAGTTTCAAACAAAAGCTGGGTGTAAAAGAAAACATCAAATTGCTGGGTAGGGGGCTCTGGGGCAACTCAGTAGTAGAATGCTCGCCTAGCATATGTGAGGCTCTCTGATCAATCCCCAGAACCCTGAAACAGACAAATGAAGAAAAGGAGAGGGAGGGAGACTGCATTTTAAAAACAAAAGGAAAAATACACTGGTGGCCCTACTAACTTCTGTGTATACTTATAAAAGATGCAGAAATGAAAACACAATTTTAAAAACCAATAGAATTAAAGACAAAGATATTCAAATCAAGAAAATTTCTTTCTTTCTTTCTTCCTTCCTTTTTTTTGGTTTTTTTTTTGTTTTGTTTTGTTTTTGTTTTTGTTTGTTTTGTTTTGTTTTGCTTTTTTGAAGCAGGGTATCATTATACAGCTCTGGCTGTCCTGGAACTCACTATGTAGACTAGCCTCAATCTCACAGAGATCTGCCTGCCTCTGCTCCCCAGGGCTTGTATAAAAAAACATACACCATCACATCTGGTGAAAATTTCTTAAAGATATCAATAACCTAATGACAGCATAGACCTACTATACAAAATTAATTTGTTATTATATAGGAGTATATTTACTTAGCCTTACTTTATTTCTGTCTGACAGTTTTAGATTTCTCAAATAACTCTAGAGCAAGTTTTTAAAATATCTATTAAATTTTATCTATTTTTCTCTTTACATTTAATGATATTCAAAATCACAGAGCAAAATTATTATTAATTAACCAAGTCTGCCACCTAGAGGGAGGAACATGTAACTACAAATACACATTAAAGTTCCACAACATTGAGCAATTCTGTGTAAAGATCAAGTGATCTTAATCCCCATATTCATTTTCTTTTGATTTTCTACAATTTATTTGAGTAAAGTGATTGAAAAAAATTCAAATGTTTACCAAATGTAAAAGAAAACTTAAAAGTGACTTAATGAGCTAATAACAGAATAAGGAAAAAACACAAAGAGCTGGTCATGGTCTCCTAAGTGCTTTGACCCCATCACTTAGGAGACAAAAGCAAGAAGATCTCCAAAGTCAAAGCCAGGCTGGTCTTCCTAGTGAGCTCCAGACCAATCAGGGCTACACAGTGAGACCCTGCCTCATTTAAAACAAAACATAGAAGGATGTTTTGATATGCTGTTAGGAGGAATGTGAACTAATACTGAACAAAGCTTGTTGAAAACTGCAAAAAAAACCACAAAAGGTACCTTGTGTATCTAAGGTAATGTTCTAAAAAGAAGAAACAAAAACAAAATATTGAAAAGTGAGCTAAAGAAGCTATATTTTAAGATAAATTTCAGGTAAACAAAGAAGCCTAAAACAAAGTAAAGATTTCAGTATGAAAGGTGAAGTACTAGAAACAAAATCAAGGAATTGAAATTAATCTAGATAAAATAACCTAATAAATGTGTATAATAAGGAGTTCATGATAAAAACTAAAACTTTTTGTAGTTTGTTTAAAATATTAAGGAGTGCTTTTTAAGAGCACTTATACATGTATCAAATAAGTTATGAGTTAAATAATTAAGTTAAAACTCAAATTCAGAAACATGAAAATTTTTAGTATTTAAGAACAAAATCTAAAGAATGGTTGTTAAATTAAAAACAAAGCTCAAAGTATGGAAATGATTTTATTATTTCACATTGAAAATGAGCAGATCTAGATTTATGCTTCAAATCTTAATTGATGGAGATATTAAAAACACCATTACTCTTTATGTCTCACTTCTCCACGAGGAAGACTGTCATTCGTTGCTAAGGTGCCCAGGTGTGACAACAGGCTTCAACGATTACTTACTATTTTTGTTTCTTTTGTGACCAAGTTTGTAAGAAAGCTACCTAAGGTCTGAGCACTATCAATAGTCACTGAAAAGGTAATCTGAAAGAAAAGCTAACTGGTTCATGAAAAAGTAGAATATATCTAAAACTCTTATTCAAGATTATAAATATAAATTTAACCCTTTCAATATACAATAAAAAAAGAAAAAAGCAACATCTTCATTTCTCTCCTCAAACCAAACACATCTTAATGAAAACAGCAACTGCTACTTGTAAAAAGAGAATTGTGGTTTTCTAACCAACTAAAATTCCATACCAGAACCACCCCGAGCTGAGGAACTCGGATGAAACATCCCAGGAGACTCCTCAACTGCCTGTGTCTTCTGCTCTAGAGGCCTCAACACCGAACTCTGAAAAGGTATAATCTTCACACATCTCTGACATGACCTAACCACCCAACATTCAAACACATTAAACATCACTATTTAGAAAAACTAATTTTGGGCAGCTTATAAGGTATTTCCATTAATAAATCTTACACTTTTAATTTTTGAGATGGGGTCTCTCTGTAGCCTTTGCTGACCTGGAGCTCACTATATAGACAGGCTTGGCTTCAAACTCATAAAGATCCACCTGCCTCAGCCACCCAAAAACTGGGGTTAAAGGCATGTGCCACCATGCCCACCTTATTTTTAAGACAGGGTCTTACTATGGAGATATGACTGACCTGAACTCATGAAGTAAATCAGGCAGGCATCAAACTGTAGTGCTTCTCTTACTTCACCCTTCTAAATGCTGAGATTACAGGCATATACCACTGGCCTAGGCCAATCTTATACATTCATTAGAGCCAATTATTAGTAAAAAATGTTTCCATAACTATTACCCACATTTATGGTGTTATTTCTTCTCTAACCATTATACTAAAGGCTGTTCCCCTCATCATAAAACTGTATTTCAAAGAGGCGATGAAAAAGGAGGACATGTGATTTCATTTTCCTGAGAATGATATGGTTCTGACTTCTAATTTATGGTAATAGGGTAAAATTAAGAGATTCTTAGGCGATATGGCAAATATATATATATATAAATTTGAAGTGCACATCAGACAAATCAGGTCAGGGAAATTTATGAGAAATAAAATATAAGGCCACGACTCATGAGAAAAATGCTGAAGTGTTTGAAAACCCATCCAGTAGAAACAGGTCTTAATGTAGCAAACACATGTGCAGAGCCAGGGAAATGGTTCAGTGGTGAGGACATTTGTCACCAAGCCTGAGTTAGAATCCTGCATACACAGTAGAAAGAACCGACTCCTGAATATTGTCCTCTGACCTCTACATGCATGCTGCAGCATGAATACCCTCCCTTTCTCATACTAAGTATTTTTTAATTAAAACAAAAACACATATACATAGAAACACACAACTCCTGAGACTTCATAATTTGCAGCCAAGTAACATGGATAACTCTTGAATGTGTTTGTAATGAAAGAAAAAAATGTGACATGGGCCTGTAATTCCTGCCCTTGGAAAACAAAGGCAGGACAATTTAAAGTTCGAAGCCAACCTAGATGACAAAGGGTTTGTCATCCTGACTTGACAGTAGTTTTCTCCCTTCCACTACACTTGTATCTAGCATGTAGGCAATTTATTAGTATTTTATTACATATAAAGCCCTCAAAGTAGGTGAGATTTCACTTGCTCTTTTTATTTTTGCATTGCAATGATGGAGATTGAACTCAGGGCCTGCAAAGTAAACACTAAATTACATCCTTAGTCCTTGAGTTTCCAGATAGGCCTCACTGTATACCACAGGCTGGTCTGCAATTGAGGATCTCCCTCCTCAGTTTCATAAACATCGGAATCACAAACTTGTAGTACTATACCAGCCAACATTTTTTTTTTTTTTAAGGCAAGAGCTCACCATGTAACAAAGGCTAGCAGTGACTTTTGAAATCCTCCTGTTCCTACCTTCCCAATGCTGGAATTACAGGTAGACAATGATCATTAACTCAATTGCTGTCATTTAAAAAAAATATGTATTTTAGACTTACTTTATATGTATGAATGTATGCCTAAATGTGTTTATGTGCACTGCTTTGCATGCCTATTGAATCCTCTGAACTGGAGTTATATGTGGTTGTGAGGTATAACATGGGTGCTGGGAACTGAACCGGAGTCCTCTGCAAGAAGAGCCTGTACTCATACTTTCCAAATGATCTCTCCTCCCCCAATGTTGTAATTTGTTTTTTAAGAATAGTTTATTAGCGGCTGGAGAGACGGCTCAGCAGTTAAGAGCACTGCCTTCTCTTCTAGAAGACCCAGGTTTGATTCCCAGTACTCATAAGGCAGCTCACAATGGACTGTCACTCCAGTCCCAGGGGATCTGACACCTCCACACAGGCACACATGCAAGCAAAACACCAGTGCACGTAAAATAAAAATAAATCATTTCCAAAAAAAAAAATTTTTTAAGATATTTTTTTCATGGAAAAAGAAAAAGATTAACTAGGAACACCAAATTAAAAATATTCAATAGTATGATAGTGAATCTGTCAGAAGTCAGTATTTATGGCTATAGTTACAAAACTTCCAGGTTTTGTGTGAAATGGGGTCTCACCGTGTTGCTGCTCCGGTTGGCCATAAACTTTCACTCCTGGCATCCTGTGTAGCTAGGACTACAGGTGGAGGCCAATGTGCACTGTGGTCTTGTCTTGATTAGTGGGGAGGAGTTCTTAGTTCATAGCCACATTCAGGACTGAACACATGGATGGCTCCAGGGGATAAGATTACAGTATTTTGTTTCACATATACCTTTACCAGAAATTACCCAAGTTAAGCATGGCTTATATTTGCAATATAAAAGGGTTAAGACTACTTGTGAAGTCTCATTTCTCTTCATTTTAATTTTGTATTCTCCTCTTCCAGGAATCTACTCTACACACAGAGCATTATTTTTGGTTATGACCATTAATGGAACACTGATAGAGGCAAATACAAATCATTGTTGATTCTATGTACTCTGGGGTTCAGAGTCATACAGCAGCAACTCTACAGGGCATGTGAACTCCTCTAATTATATAAACCTGCTGGCAAGCATTAAGATGGGTGAAGTTCATAAAAATCATGTTCTTTTGGATCCTTATTACTTAACACTAAGTGTAAAAATAATGAAAAAGACTTCTGTATAAAAGTGCTGTAAACACCCCAGCAAATTCCCTATTGAAAACAAAACCATTCACGTTTAGGGAAGAATCTGTTCAAATACCTGGCAGCTGTGATCAGTATCCAGTCCATCCCAGAGGCTCATAAACTGAGCTTTCATCATTGCTGTAGCTTCATGGTCAGAACTTGAACGGTTCCGTAGAAAGGAGTCTAAAAGAAAAAGGTCCTTAAGCTTAGTAACTAATGATGGATTATTTATCCATGGTATAGTTTAAAATTTTTAAAAAGCTGTCAACTTCATAAAACAAGAAGGAGGGCTGGGGATTATTTATGCTGTTTCAGGTATTATCCTGATTAAAAAAAACAATCCTGGCAAATTCTTGAGCAAATTAGAACACAGTCAGTTCATAATCTTTCTATCCAAAAAATACATGCATGTCAATATACAGAAGAGATTTTTAAAAAGGTTCTAATATGAGAGGCTGGACAGGGGGCCAAGTAGAAAGTCTTAGGAGAGAGCCTAGGTATGTGGCTCTACCTTTCTAATTACCTGAACCTTTTATGTTCTTAATTACGCTATCATACACTCCTCCCTCCCCATACTCTCTTGGTAATACACAAAAAGAACTGCCTTGCTGTGGGATGTTCTGTATGACAAATGTGTTGCTAATAAAACACTGATTGGCCAGTGGCTAGGCAGGAAGTATAGGCGGGACTAACAGAGAGAATTAAAAGAACAGGAAGGCGGAGGGAGACACTGCCAGCCACCACCAGGACAAGCAGCATGTAAAGATGCTGGTAAGCCATGAGCCATGTGGCAAGGTATAGATTTATAGAAATGGATTAATTTAAAATATAAGAACAGTTAGCAAGAAGCCTGCCACGGCCATACAGTATGTAAGCAATGTAAGTCTCTGTGTTTACTTGGTTGGGTCTGAGGGGCTGTGGGACTGGCAGGTGAGAGAGATTTGTCCTGACTGTGGGTCAGGCAGGAAAACTCTAGCTACACTGGGTCATCAAGGGATACAGAGTAAAATCACCTCCAAAAGCTAGAAGGAAATAAATAAATAAATAAATGGAAATAAATGAAAAATAAATGGAAAAGTTTCTTTCTGAACACAAAAAGACTGAAAAGTATTACATCCTAAGAAGGGGGAAAAATCAATAGTAAAAGTAAGTCTTGTATTTTCTAGCACAATCCCCATTTCAAGTGCTTTGTTTAGCCATATAATAAGTCACTGGCATTACTAAATAACTATCAGGTCTCTCTGCCTTGAATCAACAGCTCACAGTTTACCAATTGTGTTTGAAAATGACATAAAATCGTGTTACAATATATTAGTCCAAGCTTAAAAGAAAAAGAAATAATTCCAAGAGAATAAGGCATGGTAGTGTTATGCCTTTAAGCCCAGCATATGAGAGACTAAGGCAACAGAATGGTAACTTTCAAGGTCAGCCTTGAATCTCTACGGTGAGTTCCAGGATAGCCTAAGATACAGGGCTCCCATATCTTTGAGACCATTTCAAAACCAAATCAACAACAAAAAAATTAATTCCAGAAACTACATATCACTATGACAAGATAGTCCTTCATATATATATTCTGGATGTTCTTAAACAGTTGTAATTTTATATAAAGTTTCCTATTATAGGACTATGTATCAGACTAACATCTATACTAGATAAAGTTTAGTCAGTTGCTTTTTGAAGATAAACATTATAAATTCACCTAATTTAACCTTTCTTAATTATCTCCACTATCAAGAAGCAGTGCCTGCAAGATAACTATTTAAAATATTATGAAAACCCCACAATGTTTCATAAACACCACTACATCAGTAATTAACATTCAATATAAATAGAATAGAAACTATATGCTGCTTACAAAAGACACAATTAAATAACAATGATTTGGAATAGTAACAAGATAGAAAAAGACTGTAAATACTAACAGAAACACTGGATGATCAGGGGATGGTGGCTCATGCCTGTAATCCTAGCACTAGCTAAGGCAGGAGGATCTTTTGATTGAGAGACCCTATCACAGAAGAGCAAGAAGGAGAGGGAAGAATATGGGAAAAGAACAAAAGATAAGACATATATGTTTCTAAGGTACGCTCTTACAAAAGCCCAGGTTGGCATGGAACTTGCTATGTACCTGAAGACGTCCTTGAACCTCTCAAGTGCTAGGACCACAGGCCTGTACCACCACACTCAGCTTGGATAAAGTGTTTTTTAAGGAAGTTAATGTGTATCTGACAAATCATGTTTCAACAACAGGACAACCATATGTCAAATACACAAAGGCTAGGCTATAGTCTAGAAAAAGAGCATTTGCCTAGCATACTCAAGAGCTGATATCTGACTCCTAAGCCCAAAACTAGCAATATAGGAAAAGTCGACATGTGACATTAATTTTGGTGATAACTTCTACATAACATCCAAAAACATAATCTCTTTTAAAAAAAAAATTTAATTTATTGAAATTAGAAAGTTTACTCTACAAAAGGATACTGTTAAGAGAATAGAAAGAAAAGCTATAGACTGAGAAAAGTATCTGCAAAACATATACCTGACAGACTTCAATTCAAACATAAATCCAGCACTTAAAATCCAAAACTAAGCTAACAAATTTAATTTTAAAAAAGGCAAGATCTGAACACTTGACCCAAGAAGTTCTGTAGATGGTAATTAAGCATGAATGTGTGCATGTTCATAAATAAGATTTTGGTTTTGTTTTTTTAAGGCAGAGTCGCATTCTGTAGCCCAAGATGGCCTTGAATGCACACAAACCCAGTCTCAGCTTCAGTACTGGGATTACTGGTGTCAGCCACCATGCCTGGGAAGCTTTAGGCTTTTTTTTTTTTTTTTTGGTTTTTCGAGACAGGGTTTCTCTGTGTAGTTTTGGTGCCTGTCCTGGAGCTCTGTCTGTAGACCAGGCTGGCCTCGAACTCACAGAGATCCGCCTGGCTCTGCCTTCCAAGTGCTGGGATTAAAGGCGTGTGCCACCACTGCCCGGCTTTAGGCTTTTTTAAGATAAGTAGGTATATAAATTGTTTCAATAGAAGAAAAAGAATAGATAGTTTAGAATGCATAGAAGGGAAAGGAAAATTCCAAAGGGGTAGGTTATCCACTAGACTGGTAAACAAAAAGGACAAAATTATGTAACAGAAATGAATGTTGACTATATCAGCTTTCATAATGATTGCAAATTGGAAATAAATGTGACTGTATTAGTTTTCATAATAAATATAAATTAGATACTTTCCAGCTAAAGGAGAGTTGTGTTTTAAAGTTTAAAAAAATCTAGCTATAAGCTTTTTTGTTCAATGAAGATATACACCAAAAACTCAAAATGAGTTGAAAGAGTAAACTGATATGAACAAACACACAGGGCAAGTAAGTAATAAAAAATGTATTAGGCACCTTTTCTCTTTATACATGCATTTTCTTATTTGAAAAGATTTATTCTTTTTTTTAAGATTTATTTATTTATTATATATACAGTGTTCTGCCTGCATGTATGCCTACAGGTCAGAAGAGGGCACCAGATCTCATTACAGATGGTTGTGAGCCACCATGTGGTTACTGGGAATTGAACTCAGGACCTCTGGAAGAACAGCCAGTGCTCTTAACTGCTGAGCCATCTCTCCAGCCCGAAAAGATTTGTTCTTAAGAGTATGTGTGGGACAGAGAGTAAATGAGAGACAGAGAGAGACTAGGAGTGCCTGCAGATGCTAGTAGAGTTCATCAGACCCCCTGGAATTAAAATTACATCCAAGGTGCCTGCTAGGTCCTCTGGGAGAGCAGCAACAACTCTTTTTTTTTTTTTTAAATGAGACAGGGTTTCTCTGTTAACAGCCCTGGCTGTCCTGGAACTTGCTGTGCAGACCAGGTTGGCCTCAAACTCATAGTGTTCCAACTGCCTCTGCTCTCTGGGTACTAGGTTTAAAGGTGTGCACCTCTATACCTGGCCTGCAACCACTCTTAACAGCTAAGCCAACTCTCCAGCTTTGTTTTTTTTTTTTTAACTAGTTTTAATTTTGATTTGTTTTTCAGTACTAGAAAATGAATATAGAGCTTTGCATATGCTAGGTAAGCACTCAACCACTAAACCAAATCCTTGAACTTCTCTGGTTTTATTTAGCCTATCATACTATTGCATAATTTAGCAATTCACATGTAAAAAACCCTAATAATTAAACAATATAAAAATATATTTTAGAGGGTGGTGGCACATGCCTAATCCCAGCACTCAGGAGGCAGATGCAGGTGGATCTCTGTGAGTTTGAGGCCAGCCTGGTCTACAAAGTGAGTTCTAGGATATCAAAGGCTGTTACACAGAGAAATCCTGGGGTGTATGTGGGGGGTGATTTTAATTAAAAATTCTAAGATTTACTTATTTTTTTTTTTATTTATGTGTATCTGTATGTGTATATGCCACATGTTTGGGTTCCTACAAAGGCCAGAAGAGGGTGCTGGATTCCCTGTATCTGGAGTTACACACATTTGTAAGCCACCTAACATGGGTGGCGGCTGGGAACCAAACTCAGGTCCTCTTAAGAGCAAGTGCTCTTAACCAGTGGGCCATCTCTACAGCCCTTATAATAATATATTCTACCAAGAACAAAAATACAGATGAGCCAAAAAAAAATTAGAGTCAACTAAAATTTAGGACATAAAAGGTAGAATTTTTTTTTTATGTTACCTATCCAAATGCAAGAGTAAAATTAAATTCCTACTCACAATATATGTAATTAAAAAAATAAAAGACAATTTCTTTTTTTTCCACCTCCATTTTGTTTTGTTTTGTGACAGAGTCTCATTTAGACCAGACTGGCCTTGAACTCACTATGTAGTGGCTACAAAAGACATTGAACTTTTAATCCTCAAGTCTATCCCTAAAACGCTAGAATCACAGGTGTGTGCCAACAGGCCCAGTTTATATTTATGATGTTGGGACTGAACTCCAAGCTTTAATACAAGCTAGGTAAGCATTCTACCAACTGAACTTCATTCCCAATCATTGGCCTGGAACTCTTGACTCTTTTATTAGCCTCTCCAGTGCTGGGAGTGCAGGCATACACCCCACCTCTCCAGATTAGTGCAACAGTTTCTTTTTCTTTTTTTTTTTCTTTTGGGGTGTGTGTGTGTGTGTGTGTGTGTGTGTGTAGCATTTGCAAGAGCAAGTAATCCCTAAGTTAAAGGATGTTCAGCGTCTAGATATTTACCATAGATAATTGATGGGTGATGGTACTCTGTATGCTGTGAATGTGTTGCTCTGATTGGTTGATAAATAAAAAGCTGATTGGCCAGTAGCCAGGTAGGAAGTATAGGCGGGATAAGCAGAAAAGAAGAATTCTGGGAAGAGGAAGGCTGAGTCAGGAGACACCAGCCAGCCACCCAAGAAGCAACATGTAATGGGATGCAGGTAAAGCCACAGAAAACGTGGCAAAACATAGATTAATAGAAATGGGTTAATTGGGGCTGGAGAGATGGCTCAGAGGTTAAGAGCACTGGCTGCTCTTCCAGAGGTCCTGAGTTCAATTTCCAGCAACCACATGGTGGCTCACAACCATCTGTAATGAGATATGGTGCCCTCTTCTGGCCTGCAGGGACACATGCAGGCAGAACACTGTGTACATAATAAATAAATAAATGAATGAATGAACAATAAATAAATAATTTTAAAAAAAGAAAAAAGAAAAAGAAATGGGTTAATTTAAGATATAAGAGCTAGCTAGCAGGAAGCCTACCAAGGCCATAGTTTAAAAATAATATAAGCCTCTGTGTGTTTACTTGGGTCTGAGCAGCTGCAGACCAGGTGAGACACAGTAAAACTTTCAACTACAGATAATCATATGCACACATGTGTATGTCTACAACATACATACTATTTGAAGTTGAGAAAAGACATCTAGCAATCATACAAGGGAGTAAACAAGCTTATGGTCCATTTTACATCATGGAAATTATATATGGCATATTAGAATAGATATTTTGAGGCTAGCAAGATGCTCAGATGTAAAGGCTATGAGTGTATAAGCCTGGTGGCAAGAGTTTGATCTCTCCAGTCCTGTGTAAATGTGGAGGAACCACTCGACCAAACTGCCTTCTAACCTCCATATGTGTACAATGGCACATTCAACCATACAAATTCTTTAAAAAGAACAAATCTTGGGGCTAGAAAATGGCTCAGTAGTTAAGAGTCCTTAACTGCTCTTCCAGAGGTCCTGAGTTCAATTCCCAGTAACCACAACCATCTATAATGGGATCTGATTCCCTTTTCTGGTGTGTATGAAGACAGAGCATTCATATACATAAAATATGTGAATAAATAAATCTTAAAAAAAAAAACAAATCTTTTGGTTTACCCCAGACGTAGATAAATACTAAAATTAAATCTGGTTCTCTACACAGCACCTTTAAAATAAGATGCTCACATAGAAAATAGCATACCTATTTCATCTATAAATATGATGGAAGGCTGTAGCTTTATGGCAAGGGAGAAAACAGCAGCAGCCAGTTTCTGAGATTCTCCATACCACTTATCAGTCAGTGTCGAAGGCTGAAGGTTAATAAATCGACAGCCTGCTTCTTTGGCTGTAGCTTTGGCAATTAATGTTTTCCCACAGCCTGGAGGTCCATACAGAAGAACACCTGAAAATCAACATCATTTCATTATTACCCTTAAGAAAATAAGAGGTTTCTTTAGTTTACATGATAATACATAGTACTAATTTCACACACAATAAAATTTTCTCAATATTCAACTCCTATATTAGAAAATGTATTTAAAAATTTTTTTTTTTAGGTATTTGGAGGTATTTGGAGATTACAGCATCACAGTCCTTTCTCACATGCAAAGGTCCAGGTCAAGGTCCTAAAAACTATTATCTTGAAGTACAAATTCATACCTCTTTGTCATTGGCTGACCAATAAAACCATTCAATGCCTTCCACCTTTACAAGCTAAGAGAGTACCACAGCAACCTGATAATAACCTCTAGATAACAGCAGCCTCCAAATACTGTCAAACACATTCCTCCATTGCTCACAGACTTATGTCTCCACAAAAAGGACATGCCTTTTCTCTAAAAAAGAATTATCAGTCAGTACCATTTCCAAAGTATAAAAACTGTGTAATCCCCTATAATCTTTACTGACAGCAATCTGCCCCTAAATACAAAATAAGGTTGTTAATATTTTAACATATTAAGATATCTTAACAGTTTATGGTCTTAAATATTTTGGCAATCGCCATGCGGTGGTGGCACACACCTTTAAACCCAGCATTTGGGAGGCAGAGGCAGGCGGATCTCTGTGAGTTCAAGGCTAGCCTGGTCTATAGAGCGAGATCCAGGGCAGGCACCAAAACTACACAGAGAAACTCTGCCTCGAAAAACCAAAAAAAAATTTTTTTTGGCAATCATTACTGTTTCTCAGTTAAAAGTAGCATTTTCTGAATCATCACTAAAATTATGGTCCTAGCTATAAATTATCTACAGACAGGTTTGTCTTAATGCAGCCTTAAATATTTAATTTAAAGCTCAATTTTTCTCATACAATAATATTTTAAAATGACAACATCTATAGATGGTATATGATAGAATTAACTGAAAGTATTTTGGAAGTATCTAATATTGTCTCAAAACATAATAAAAGTAAAACTCAAAGCAAGTTGGGAAGTGGTGGTGCACACCTTTTATTCCAGCACTTGGGAGGCAGAGGCAGGAGGATCTCTGTGAGTTAAAGGCCAGCCTGTCTTGTCTACAGAACGAGTTCCAGGACAGCCAAGGGAAAAAGGGAAAAAAAAAGTTCAAAGCCAGAGAAAAAGTTGATGAATTTCCCCTTCAAAAATTACTTTAAATATTTTTAAATGAAAATTTTGGCTGGGTGGTGGTTGTGTATATCTTTTATGCCAGCAAGTTCCAGGGCTGCCAGGGCTATACAGAAACCCTGTCTGAAACACACACATACATACATACATACACACACACACACACACACACACACACAAATAAATCAATCAATCAATCAATCAATCAATAAATAAATAAATAAATAAAGGATAGGCAGGCAGATAGACAGATAGATAGATAGATAGATAGATAGATAGATAGATAGATAGATAGAACTTGTTTCCACAAACTTAACCATTTTTTTTTCACTTCAAAATAATGCTCAAACTTTTCCTTAAGTATACACATATTTTCCCCACTGGTTTTCATTTTTTAAGACTGAAGTTGTAATATCCACCAACCCAAGTTTAATCATTTTAAACTAAGCTTTCTAAAAAGCCTATTTTAAAATTTAGATCTCTAAGCTTTGTCATCAGTAATTGTCAATATTTTCAAGCAACCTTTTCTTTTGAAAGGTTTGCTACACACGTACACCACTCAAGCTGGCCTCACACTTGCCCTCCAGAGTACTGAGACTTCAGGCATGTGCCACCATGCCTGGCTCTTCTTTGCAATGTTTAACTAAGTCATTTAGGTGCTTAAAATGTCTACTGACACTATTTTGTGGGGTAGCCATGTAAAACAATAAAGAATAGTAAGGTAATGTCATTTCATTTAATGCTGAAAATACATTTAGGATCACTTTTTAAAGTGGAATGCAAATCTAACTAGCAGCAAGCTTTTGTATATCTGTTAATTAAATCTCAGAGTTTTAAAAACAAAATACTGATACAAAAGCTCCTGTATTTTATACACTTTCAGCTACACCATCACTTTACAAATATACACAGTACCTTAAGAATCTGACTCGCTTCAAAGTATACATTTATCGCTTTAAATATTTTACCCATGGTATAGCTATATTAATTCTTAGCAGATTAAAGTTTTCCAACTATTTCTCATCACAAATTACAATTAGTATTCTCAACTATGCAACTATTAATGTCTAAGAATTAAATGTGCAATAAAAGCTTTTAAGTGTCATAATCCTCTGGTCGATGGAGCTATGAGAAAGTGCATGTGAAGAGATGTCAATGTCTCATTTTATGACCAGGATCCTAAGTCTTACAGTAGTGTTTGAATGCTATCATTGGAATTACTCATTACATTCCTGTATGGATGCTGTTTCACCAACACTCAAATAGTCTCCTAACATTAGCAATGAATCCAGCAAGGCTATTCAAAGTAGCACCTCTTCTCTTTTTGCTCAAGTGGTCTCCATGGCATTAACATGTATTCTGAGTAATATACAGTTCTGTAAGTAGTGAGACACTGTGCAAACTTTTCAGATTTCCTGAACTAATCTGATACTTCCACAACAGATCCAACAAATAAAAAGATGTTTTCTTCTATAAAAGCTTAAAAATTCACACTCTCTTTAGAGGTTAATCTTTGTGCCTTTTTCCCCTAGACAGTCTCCCTCTCTGATGCTGGGAGTACAGGCATGTATCACCACATCTAGCTATACTTATATAGGATCAGCTAAGATGGATTTTTTTTTTTATAAAAGCTTTGCATGGTTAAGTGCTATAAGTAACTAAAAGATTAGGTTAAGTAATAACACATGCATAAACAAACAAATCCAAATTTGAGATGACTTCAGTAGTGACAAATTTATTTACATAGAGTAGACAAGTTTCAAATAAAGGGATTATTGTACAGTTGTCTTATAGGAAGTAGAATTCACCAAAATTTCAAAAGTGGAAGAATTAGTGAATATTTTAAAATTCTTTATAAAACAATTCATTGGATCTCAGCATTCTACTAAGAATCTGATTTCATGGAAAACAGTTCCTAAAGGCAAAAAAACTCCATGTTTTCTAGCCTCTCGAAGCTTAGGCAAATCCATACACTAACAGTACCTTTTGGAGGCTGCAGAAGCCTGGAATTCTCAAACAAATGCTTCTTTTTGATAGGTAAGATGACTGTGTCCTTCAGATCTGTAATGACATCATCTAAACCTGCTATATCACTCCATGTAACCTGGCAAAAGTAAAAATCAACATTAATTTCACAACTTACATACATGTGAGCATGCACACACAGGCACCCCTCCCAAAGGCAAACTATTTTATAATTTGATAATTGCATGTGAATAAAAGGTTAAAATATAAATAAAAGGTAAAAATAAAAATAAACTTTTCGGCCGGGCAGTGGTGGTGCACGCCTTTAATCCCAGCACTCGGGAGGCAGAGGCAGGCGGATCTCTGTGAGTTCGAGGCCAGCCTGGGCTACCAAGTGAGTTCCAGGAAAGGCACAAAGCTACACAGAGAAACCCTGCCTCAAAAAAATAAATAAATAAATAAATAAATAAATAAATAAATAAATAAATAAATAAATAAACTTTTCATGGGAGTAACTAAATTAATAAATTCTATGACACTGGGGAAAAAAGAATTTAACGATTTCTTATTACTGAGAAAAACACCATGCTGGAAGCATTGCTCAGGAGTAGGAGACCTTGCCTAGCATACAAAGCCCTGTTTCAGGGTTCAATTCCAGCAACAGGAAAACAAAAAGCACACACATGCAATATCTGTAAAGATTGAATAAGGTAAACTCGTTCCACACATGAGAAAGAAACACTCTTGATATAAAAAAAAGACTGAGAACAGTCAGGCGATGGTGGTGTATGCCTTTAATACCAGCACTCAGGAGGCAGAGGCAGGAGGATCTCTGTGAGTTTGAGGCCTGCCTGATCTACAAAAGTGAGTTCCAGGACAGCCATGACTGTTACACAGAGAAAACTTGTCTCGAAAAACAAACAAACAAACAAAAAAGACTGAAGAGCAAACTTACATAAATAACTTAGCACTGGCTACCAGGGAAGAATTCACTGTGAATGTAATTACGTTCATTGTGAAACACAACAGAAATTAGTTTTAGAAATAAGATGTATACCCACCAAATTGAACTTGCAATTTTTATTCATGAAAAGTACAACTGTTGAGTTCAGGAAGATGACATGAGAACAAAGAGTTCAGATCTCTAGAATCCACATAAAGGCAGGTGGGGCTAATTCTAGCAGTTAGGAGGCAGAGGCTTCTGGGGAAGCTGGCTAGCTAGACTCAGTCGGACCCATATGCTTTGGATCTAGCAAGGGACCCTTGTCTCAATAAATAAAGTAGAAAGTGATTAAAGCCACCTGATGTCAACCTCTGACCTCCACATCCATGTATACATACATAACTTCATATTCATGTTCACACGCACATGCGAAGACTCATATACACACAAATTCATACCATATACATACACACACACAAAAAAATAAGTAAACAAAACTGTCAAAAAATAGGAAGAATCAGGGGCTGAAGAGATAGCTCAGAGGTTAAGAGCACTAGCTTCTTTTCCAGAGGCTCTGAGTTCAATTCCCAGCAACCACATGGTGTCTCACAACCATCTATGTGATTTGGTGCCCTCTTCTGGCATGCAAGCATACATGCCAGAACACTGAATACATAATAAATAAATAAATCTTTTAAAAAAAATTTTTTTAAAATAGGAAGAATCTTAGTAAATCATAAGTAGGTATATATATATATATATATATATATTTTTTTTTTTTTAAATAGTATAGAAAAAGCTGGGCAGTGGTGGTGCATGCCTTTAATCCCAGCACTCAGGAGGCATAGGCAGGCAGATCTCTGTGGGTTCGAGGCCAGCTTGGTCTACACAGTGAATTCCAGGACAGTCAGGGCTACACAGAGAAACCTTGTCTCGAAAAACGAAAAAGAAAAAGAAAAGAAAGAAAGAAATAGTATTGAAAAATCTTCTAAGTCATTAATCCCAGCACTTGGGAGGCAGAGGCAGGTAGATCTCTGAATTTGAAGCTAGCCTGGTCTACAGAGTAAGTTTCAGGTCAGCCAGGTTCTACATAGAGAAAACCCTGTCTTAAAGGGGAGAAAAAAAAGAAGAAAAATGAACAATCTTAAAATCTTCTACACTCCACTTTTAAAAATAAATAGGGGTGTGGGTGGTATGCTGGAGAGATGGCTCAGTAGTTTCGAGCACTGGCTTATCTTCCAGAAGAGCCAGGTTTGATTCCCAGAACCCACATGGCAGTTCACTGCCATCTATAACTTCAGTTCCAGGGGATCTGATGCCTTCTGGCCTCTATAGGCACTAGGCAAGCAAGTGATGCACAGAAATACATGCAAAGAAAACACTAATGCACATAAAAATAAATACATAAAAATGTACAAATAAAATAAATTATAGGGAGGTCTTGGTTAAAACTCCTCACTAACATTTGTGAGGCTCTAAGTTCAATCTCCAGCACCAAGCACCACATACACACACATACAACAAACAAACAAATAAAAAAGGAAAAGTGAACCTAGACCTCACTCTAGCTAGCACAGTAAATGATCAAGTCAGAGGCAATACTTTACAATGTATTTACTCTCTTTAAGCTTGGGCCAGGGGAACAAACCAGTAGACAAATATAAAGAATGCTAGTTGTAATCAAAACAAAATATTGTCTATTAGTACATCCTTATTCACAATCAAATACAGTTGCCTCTCCTCCTCACAAAATATTGATACTGGAAATTTCTAAGTAAAAATAAAGCAGGGGCTTAATTCTAGAGTATGTATATATCTCTGCATATACATATAATAAAGACACAGATTTTTATTTTCTAGACTTAGACATGCAGCTATCATATTTCGTATCATAATTCATGTAGAATTCATAAATTCTACAAATTTATACCAACATAGCATTAATGTGTTAGCTAAGTATATTTTATATATCTGTTGCTATATTTATACAGTAACCTGGAATTTATAAATTATATTACTCTGATCTTCAAAAACTTTACCAATTAAGTAAACAAATACTATTATATTATCCTTGAGGATAATACATGAGGGATCTGAAACAGGAAATCACCTGCAGAGGCACTGAGTTCTTAGAAAACCTGGTATTCAGGATCCTATGTTGTTTACCATTTAAAAAAATTAGGAAATCTAGACTAAACTCTCCAATTAAAGACCATATGATTATACAAGTTTTCTACACTGCACGAATTTCACTAAGCCTTTGTGTGCCGAGTTAACACAGCAGACTTCAGACAGTATCTTTAACAAGCTGGTCCTTGGCTACTATCTGGAAACTTAGATTTGGAGAAATTTCCTACCATTCCTTGATAAAAACAGCTCACTGTCCCCAAACTGCCTAACAATATGGTTTATGGAGAATATCTCTCTTCCTGTAGGAGTACAGAATTTTGATACACATATAGAAAAGGAGTCTATATGAACAGGCCCCAGGAAACACACTGGATTATGTCTCCAGTAACCTTTCTGGTGGTGACACGGTACATGTTGTCCTGGCTTGATACAAT
Organism: Peromyscus attwateri; assembly: GCA_902168425.1. Taxonomy (NCBI): domain Eukaryota; kingdom Metazoa; phylum Chordata; class Mammalia; order Rodentia; family Cricetidae; genus Peromyscus; species Peromyscus attwateri. The sequence goes on from CABHPP010146929.1 coordinate 39,190, forward strand.
AATGGACATGGTCTTGTGACAGTACTTGGAAAGCACTCTTAGGAAAGTGCCTGGCTTTCTCCAGGCTCTGATCCACTCTTTTTTTCTATTGCTGCTCTGTCTTGTATCTAACTCATGCAATGAATCACATATGTGTTGGCAATATGCTGAGTCCCTCTTGACTCCTCTTAGAGACCCTCTGAAATTAGTCATGGTCTTTCAGATCTTTGAAACAGACTGCCAGATCCCCCCACCCCGCAAAAAGTAAAAGTAAAACAAGATTAAAGATACATACATGCATATTAAGAGGGTCTACTAGATGAGCAGCAATACTCATTTCATATTCTGAAAGCTTCACATTTTTCACACCAATTTGCTTCATCAGTTTTTCTGCCTAGAAAGAAAAAAAAGCAAGCATCCTTTGATTTGATATTTAGACACTGACAGTTCAAAACAGATAAAATAGAATTCTGAACAGTAATGAACAGAAGACATAATACTTTTCCAGGGATACTCTAGGCCCCTTGTGACTTTTGGGTTAAAAAAAAAAAAAACAACTGAGGGTCTACTCTACTGAAACCAAGAAAATGTAACCAGCTTTTGAGAAATGAAAGCTCGGCACCCACAGTAGTAGGAAAAAACTCAACTTGGGAAGCTGAGGACCGAGTGAGAGCTGGGCACAGTAATGTCTGTAATACCATGGCTGAGGCAGAAGGGCTTAAGGTCATCCTCTGCTACCAAGCAAGTTCAAGGTCATCTTGGGCTACATGAGACCAGTCTCAAAATGGCAAAATGGGTGTGTGGGTGTGGGTGTGGGTGTGTGTGTGTGTGTGTGTGTGTGTGTGTGTGTGTGTGTGCTGACAGTT